>VYXD01013536.1:19921-45640 GCA_013397195.1 Hylia prasina
GGCGAGGGCGGGGGGGCGCAGCCCAGCTCGTCCCCCCCGTCGGGACAGGCGTGCGCCCCGTCGCAGGCAAAAGATCGCGACAGGCACGAGCCGTCCCCGCAGCGCAGCTGGTCCGGGGAGCATGGCGGGGGCGCTGGGGACGGGAGAGAATCGAGTCAGGGAGCCCCCAAAATAACCCTGAGAAGAACACAAAATACCCGCAGGAGCTCCCACAATACACGCAAGAAGCCAAAATACCCCCTGGGACCCCTAAACCCCACCGGGTCCCCACTCCCCCACCCAGAGATCCCCAAAACCCTCCAGAGACTCTCCCAGCTTCCCCCCTCCCACAAGGACCCCAAAACATCTTCAGGGACCCTCCAAACCCTTTCCGAACTTAGAGGGCACCAGGGGGGAAAGCTCTAGGCCAGCGAGAGAGGGGAGGGGTGTTAATCCGAGAGTCCCATTTAGGGGATCCCAGTCCATTTTCGGGCTTCCAGTCCCATTTTGTGGGATTTTCGCCCCATTTTGGCGTTTTAGCACCACTTCGAGGATTCTGGCCCAACACTGAAAGTTCCGATCCCGTTTTGGAGTTTGACCGCACTTTGGGGGTGTTCTGGTCCCATTTGGGGAAGTTTCGGTCACATTTTCGGCGAGTTTTAATCCCATTTTTTAGGTCCCGATCACGTTTTTGGGGTTCCTGGTCCCATTTCGGAGGGTCCTGGCGCCCTTTTTGTGTGTTTTAGCCCCATTTTTGGGGGGGGGTCCCAATTTCCCCCCCGGCCCCACCCGGGCGCGCCCTCACCGCGCGCCGCAGTTTGATTGGCTGGCGAAGGCCCCGCCCCCACGGGTGGCCAGTCTGGGCTCAGCCAATGGGAGCCNCCAGTGTCTCTCCCGTCCCTCCCAGTTCCCTTCACCCCCTTCCCAAGCCTCCCCGGGATTCCTGGTGCCCTCCCCCACCCTCAACGTGAGTCTGGGCATGGGGGGTTCCCCATCCCCTCGTCAACCCCTTCCGGAACCCCAAAATCCCTCCTCGGCCCCCCCTCTCCCCACCTGCGCTCCGTGTCGCCGCCGTCGCTCCCAGAAGAAGCAGGAGGATCCCGGCGATCCTGGAGCGCGTCCCGGTGCTTCCCGGTCTACTCCCGGTGGTCCCAGAGCCCACCGTGGTGGTCCCAGATCCGCTCCCGGCTGTTCCCGCTCCTGTCCCGGCGCTGCCTGGTCCCATTCCGGTATTTCCCGGGTCCTTTCCGTTTGCTCTGGGCTCTGTCTTGGGCTCTATCCCGGTTTTCCAATCGGGGTTCGTGTCCCGGCGCCCAGTGGGAGGCGAGACGGGGCTTGGAGGGATCGGGGCGCTCAGCGCCAATCCCTGTAGTGGTCAGTTCCGGAGCTGAATCCCCGTGCCTGTACTGGCCCCGGTTCTTATCCCGGTCCGTCCCAGCGTTCACGGCGCTGCTGCCCGTGGCCGCGGGTCTCGTCGGGCCCCATTTAACGGGCGGGGGGAGGAGCTCGGGGCGTTCAAAAAGGTGGAAGGTGGGGCGGGAAAACCGGGAATGAGGGAGGGAAAAGCGGGAGGGACGGACGGAATGCTGGGATCGGGGAAGACGCGGGCGACCGGAACGCCGGGATGGAGGAAGGAAAACCGGGATAAAGGCAGGAAAACTGTGAGGGAAGGAGGGAAAAGGAGGAAGGAGAAAGGGCGCGGCCGTGTGGTCCCTTTCCCCACCCCCATCCAAAAGCTGCTTTTTAAGTCTTTTCCCCCTTTTTACTCGGGATTAATCGTGGATTAATTTCCACTAGAAGTGATTCCCAGGGAGGTTGGAGCCGGATCAGGGTCTGGGCACAACTTTCCCCAACTATCCCCCACCTCATTCCCAGGGGAGGGAGGGGTCGTTGCTGTGGCACCTCTGGGAATGACATGAATCCCACTGCGGGGGGGACACCGCAGGGACCCTCTGAGACCCCCTCTCGATCCCCCAGGGACTCCCCAATGCTCCCACAGAGCCCCCACTACCCAGAGTCACCTCACCACCCTGCCCTTGAGACTCCTCTGGAATACCCCAATTCCGCCCCAGGACGTCCCCAGCTCTCTCCTGGAGGCGACTCGGCTCCCGTTGGATTAATTTATTAATTAATTATCGACGGCTGGGAATCCAGGAACAGCGACAACACAGGGGGGTGGGATTGGGACTGACCAGGAGGATCCCAGGGGATGGAGGGTAGTCTAAGACAACCTGGGACCACCCAGGATGATCCAGATTAGGACCACTCAGGACAGGCTGGGATGATCCAGGGCAATCCAAGGACAACCTGGGATGATCTCAGATGATCCAGGAGGTCCTAAGACCACCCAGGATGGTCTGGATCACCCTGGACAATCTGGGACCATCTGAATCCGGGACAGCCCAGGACCACTTGGGACGGTCTAAGATAACTTGGGACAATCGATCTGGGAGGAGCAGGGACAATTTGGGACCATCTGAAACAACCTGGGATAAACCCAGTGGAACCATCCAGGACAATCCAGGACCACCCGAATCCAGTATGATCCGGGAGCTTCCGCGGCTGTGGCAGTGCTGGTTCTGGTATAAATACGGACAAGGTTGGATGTGGTTTTTTAGCTTTTCCGGATTTTGGGAATTCTGGTGTCGCTGCCGTTGGAGCTACAGGGGAGAATGGGGGTGGGGGGCTCTGGGGTTTCGCAGAATTCTGGAGCAGTGGAATGTTGGGGTCAGTCATCCTCGGTGCCGCTGCCAGAGCGATCCTGGAAAGGGGGGAAAAGGGGTGAGGAACTGGAAGCTGGGATGGGGCATCTGGGGGGACTCAGGATAGGATGTCGGGGTCAGGCCATAGATTTGGGATTGATATGAGGCACTTCGGGGTTCAACTCAAGATGTGGAGTCAGGATGAAGGATTTAGGGGTCATTCCCAGGATCTGTGGGGGCCCAGCCCAGGATCTGGAGGTCAGAATGAGAGACTCAGGGTCACTCCCAGGATTTGGTATCAGGATGAAGGATTTGGGATCACTGCCAGAATCCAAGGTCACTCCTGGGATTTGGGGAATTCAGCCCAGGATTCACTGTAAGGGTGAAGGATCAGGGGTCACTCCCTGGATTTGGGAGTCTCTCTCAGGGATCCAGGCTCTTTCGAGGACCCAGTGCCACTCCCAGATTCCCTCACCTCCTCCTGCTCGTCCTCACTTTCATCGTCACTCAGGAGGGGTTTGGGGCGTCCCCCCCGCGCCCCCCGGCGCCGGCCCTTCCCACGCTCTGGAACCTTCTCCTTTCGGCCCAGACGGATCTTCACCTTCACCGAGCGGGCTGGGGGGAATCCAGACCTTCCAAATTATCCTGCCCTTCCATCCCCTCCCCTCCCTTCCCCTCCCGTCCCCACACCCACCCTCGGACTCGGATCCTTCCTCCTCTCCCTCCTCCTCCTCCTCGCTCTCCTCTCCGTCGCTTTCCTCCTCCTTTTCCACCTTCTGTCGGACACTGGTGAACACAGACTGCAGCACAATCGAATCCTCGTAGATCTGGGGGAAAACAGGACATTCCAGGTCACTCCAAGCCATCCCAAGCCATCGTGGCTGGTATTCCAAGCCGTTCCAGGCTGTTTCTGGCCCTTCTCAGGTGCCATTCTTGGTTATGCCAGGGCCTCTTTCTTGGTTTTCCATACCAGGGACCCCTCCAGGTTGAAGGTCTGGGCATTCTGGCACAGCAGCATCACGTCCTTCTCCAGGTCATTGAGGCTCCGGTACTTGTGGTTTCGGATCCGCTCCTGGAGCAGGAAAAGGAATGAGGGGGGGGGCCCAGGGGGTGGATTCCAGTGGCTCCCGACAGGTCCCAGTACCTTGATCTTCTTGAAGTCCACAGGTTTCCGGATGAGCTCGTAGTATTCTGGCAGCTCCTTGCGGGACGGGAGCTGGATGAAAACCTCACTCAGCTGTCGCCCGCTGCTGCTGCGGGGGGAAAAATGGGCATGAGGGGTGGCCATCCTCATCCTTCCCATCCTGTCCCATCCCATCCCCTCTGATCCTCTCAGAGCCATGTTGTGTCACCCATGGAAACGCGGTTCCCTGGGAATGCCTAGGAGTGCCAGGAACACCTGGGACCCCCAGCAGCACCTGGCCCCCCTCACCTGTCCTTGTACTTGATGACAGCATCCACAATTTTCCGCATTTTCCGGGTGAGGGGAGGCGGATTTGGGGATAGTTTTTCAGCCGGGGGCCGCCCCCGCTTCTTCTGCTTCCGGCTCTCTTCGTCCTTGTCCCGGCTCCGGGCACTTGGGGGAGGCCCTGCGGGACCCTCGGGCTCCCGCTTCCGCTTCCGAGAGGATTTCTTCTGCCGGACTTCCTCCTCAATCTCCTCCAGTGTCCCCTCCTCGATGGCCTGCAGGAAATGGGGATGGGAATCCTTGGGATTGGGGATCCACAGGGATGGGGCAGGCCCATAGGGACTGGGGGATCCTGGAAAGATGGGGATTTCCAAAGGGACCAGGGTTCCCATTTCAAGGGAGACTCTTGGGATGTTCTTCCAGGATCTGTGAACCATTTCCAGGATCCACAGGTGATTTCTGGCATCTAGGGAAGCTTTCCAGGCCTCACAGGTGTTTTCCAGGACCCGCTTGCATTTTTCTGGGATCTGTGTGCCTTTTCCTGGGACTTGTGGACATTTTACCAGGACCTGTGAGTCTTTTTCTAAACCCCATGGGCCTGTTCCAGGTCCTGCAGGTGTTTTTCCAGGGACCCTGGATATTTTCCAGGACCACAGATCTTTTCCAGCCCCCACAGGCACATTCCCAGCCCACCAGGTGGATCCACCCTGGGAGTACCTTGAGCCATTGTTTTTCTGTGAGGGAATCACTGTAATCCACTTCCTTGCGGTGCCGGGAGCCGCGGCCAAACATCTTTTCCTCCTCTTCCTCGCATGTGAGCCGCTCCACCTCAGCGTCGTCCTTCAAGATCCAGGATGGGAGCTCGTCCTCCTCCATCAGCCGCGGCTTCCGCTTGGGATTCCGCGCCTCCTCCCGCCGCCGGTCCAGGTCCATGCGCTGCCAGGGCAGAAACGGTCACTGGGGGTCTGGGCAGGGGTCATGAGGGTTGGAGGTGGGATGGGGATGAGGGATGGATCCAAAGGGGGATTTTGAGAGCATCAGGGGCATTTGAGGTGGGATAGGATGAGGGGGATGCTGCTGGAGAAGAGGGATGGAGGAGCCACGCCCAAAAGCCAGAGGCTGCTTTGGGAACTGGAGGAACTTTGGGACCAGAAAACGTTTCAGGAGTTGAAGGAACCAACTCTGGGAACTGCAGAGTTTTGGGAACTGGGGCAAGTTTGGGAACTGCAGGACCCACACCACATGCTGGGAATTGGGAGCTGGAGGAGCCCCACTGGGAGTTGGGGGTGTTTTGGGAATTAGGAGTGATTTGTGAACTCCCGGAGGAATTCTGGGAGCAGCACAGCCTGCACAGCCAAAGCATCAGGGGGAGTTTTGGGAACTGAGAAGTGTTTGGGGAATGGGGAGTTTTGGGAATTGGGGGTGTTCCACGAGCCACTGGCCTCCCCCTGCCCTGTTCCTCTGTCCAGGTCCAGCATCACTGGCATCCTGGGTATGGACACTCCTTGCACACTGGGACAGGGTCCCTGAGAAGCTCCCCAGACTGGGAATGTCACTGGCATTAAGGCTCCTGTATCAGGATGAGCTCTTGCTCTTCATCCCACTCCCACCCCTGCACTGTGGGAATTTTGGATAAGAAAATGGCTTTTTCCACACTCCTGGCCACTCCTCCTCCTGGAGCCCCTGAGCTTATCCTGTAGTGGAGCTGGGAGACTCCTGCCCCTCCTTCATCCTCCTCCTCTCCTTCCTCCTGCTACAGACACCTCAATTCCCCACCCTTCTCTTCCTCCTACTCTTCTTCCTCCCTTCATGGAGACCCCAAAGCCCTCTTGCTGCTCTTCTTGCTCTTCTCCTCCTTCTCCTATTCCTTGGGAGATCTTCCTCTCTCTTGCTCCGCTCCCTCCCTCCTTTTTCTTCCTCCAAATTCTCACTCCTCCTCCTCAGATCTTCCTCCTCCTCCCCCTCCCTTCTGTCTTTCCTCCTCCCTGTGAGATCTTCCTCTTCTCCTCACAAGATCCCTATCTCCCGCTCCTCTTCCTCCTCCTCACCCCACTCCTTCTTCCTCTTCATGAGACTTTTCCCCATCTCCTCTTCCCCTTCCTAGGAAGATTTTTCTTCTCTCGCATCTTCTCTTCTTCCTCCTCCTACTGTACTGCCCTTCCTCCCTCTCCCCCTCCTCCTCTTCCTCACCATGAACAGGTCGAATTCCTCCTCGTGCCGGGCGATCATCTGATTCACGGTCTCGTCATCGGGCACCTCGTCTTCCTCCTGGGAAAATCCAAATCCAGGGATTCAGCTGCTGCCCCTCTGGTGCGGCCCCCCCAAGACCCCTCCGACGCTCGTTGACTTCCCACGGATCGGGGACCTTCCTCAGGGTTTGGGGGCCTTGTGCTCCCCTTTGGATCTTTCGCTGTTGTTTGACCCCATTTTGGGGCACTTCAGGCTCGTTTTGATCATTTTGGGGTGATTTCAATGTTTTTTTGCTTGTTTTTGGGTGGTTTCAGTTTGCTTGGTTTTAGGCCGTTCCTGTGGTTTTTTCTCATTTTGGGGTGTTTTAATATCTATTTGCTCGTTTTTTGGTACTTCAGCTCATTTCAGGGTTGTTCTAGCACGGTCTGGGGCATTTTTAGTTGGTTTTTCAATGTTTCTGTATTGTTTTCCTCTTTTCAGGGTGGTTTTAGGTGGTTTTTAGTTCATTTTGAGGGGGTTTCAGTGTCATTTTCTTTTTAAAGTTTTCTCATGTTCAGGCATTTTATTCATTTTTGCTTTCAGCTCATTTTGGCTTTCAAGCAGTTTCTTCTCAGTGTTGGCTCAATTCAGGCCATTTTGAAGTCGTCTGTGGCTGTTTTTGTTCTGTCGTTAGCTCATTTTGCCTGGTTTTGGGACAGTTTATCTCACCTTTGGCACTTGCAGGCTGTTTTTAACTCACTTCTGGCACTCTCAGGCCAGTTTTATCTCACTTTCAACCCTTTCAGTCAGGTTTTACCTCGCTTTTGGAACTTTCAGGCCATTTTTTCTCCCTTTTGGCATTTTCAGGTAGATTTCAACTCATTTTTGGCTGTTTTCAGGCTGGTTCTAACTAATTTTTAGAATTTTAACTCATTTTTTGGCTGTCTTCAGGCTGTTTTTTTCCCCAGTTCTGGCACTTTCAAGCCATTTTCATCTTATTTTTTGCACTTTCAGGCCAGTTTTAAGTAATTTTTGGCTTTTTCAGGCCATCACCATTTAATCTTTGGCGTTTTCAGGCCAGTCCTAACTCACTCTTGGCTGTTTCAGACCATTTAAATCTCGTATCTGGCACTCTCAGGCCATTTTAATCTCACAAATGGGCCTTTCAAGCCATTTCAATCTCATTTCTCGCTCTTCCCAGCCCATTTCTCTCTGGGTTCTGTCCCTCCCTGACCGGCTGGGGCTTCTCGCGGGCCGATCCCTGCCTGTGGCGCGGCGGTGCCGGGCAGTGCTGGCGGGAGGATTGAATGGGCAGTGGAGACTGAACGACCCCGCTCACCTTTAGAGGTGCTTCCTCCGACTCAGCGCCCAGGCACAGGGAGGAGGCAGCGTGGGGGAAGCTGCCACTGCCCGCGCTCTGTCTGCTCTGTGGATAAACACAGGGATTCAGTCTCCAGGGCTGTCAATCCNTCTCTGACTCCTGACCCCCAAATCCCCACGGGAACTCTGCTCCAGTCCTCACCTCATCCTGCTCCTCATGCTCCAGGATGGCCTGAAGGAACGCCCGGCGCTCGTGGCTGGAGGATTTCTGGTCAAACATTCCGGCCTGGATCACCTTCTGGTCCACGTTGAGCTTGTACTTGGCAGCTGCCAGGATCTTCTCCTCCACGCTGTTGACGGTGCAGAGCCGGAGCACACGGACCTCATTCTGCTGCCCAATGCGGTGGGCCCGGTCCTGGGCCTGCAGGTCCTGGAGGAAGGGGCAGTGATAGCACCGGGCTCCCAAAAACCCCCCTCTTGTCCTCAAAATCCATGGATGGAGATGTGGGATGAGGCCTGAGGGCGTTCAACAATTCCCAAGAACGACTGGGATGTGGCAACAGAATCACCAGGACTACGTAAATCCTGTGGGATGGGGCCGTGTTGGCCAAAGGGTCCCAAAACCCCTGGTTTTGTCCTCAAAATCTGCAGGGTTTCCCAAGGATGATGGGGATGTGGCAACGGGATCACCAGGACTGTGTAAGTCCGTGGGACATGGCAAGTGTTGCAAGAGGGGTGCCGAAACTCCCACTTTTGTCCTCAAAATCCACAGAGAAGATGTGGGATGAGCCCTGAGGGAAATCACGGATCACCAAGAATGACAGGGATTCAGTAATGGGATTATGGAGGTCCTATGGGAAGGGGCAGTGTTGGCCATGAGATGCCAAAATTTCACTTTTAGCCTTAACAAGGAAAACATGGGATACACCCCAAGGGCTCTCAAAAATCCCTAAGGATTATGGGAATTTGGGTAATTGCATTGTTGGGACCATGTAGGTCCTGGAGGAAATGGCCACATTGGCCAAGAGGTGCTAAAAGAGATGGGTTTAATCTCAAATAAACCATGGAAAAGATGTGGGATACACCATAAGGAGTTCAGAGATCCCTAAGGATTACAGGACTTTGGGTAACTGGATCACCAGGACCCCAGGAACAAGATTCCTGTAGGAAGGAGCAGCATTAGATGAGGAGTCCCCAAACCCCCATTTTTATCCTCAAAGACACAGGATGTGCCCCAGCAATCCCAGAGGATTACGGGAATTCCAGAATGGGATCATTGGTTGCTCTTTCCTTCTGAGACAGAGGGTGCAGGGAAAACCCAGCTGGAGCACTGGGATTTGGGGGTGGCTCTCCAGGACAGCACTGGTGGGTCTCGGAGAATGGTAAAATTCCAACCCCATGGCTTTTATTTGGGTCAGTTGGTTTTGGGGCTGGTTCACTGGGTTTTGGGTCAGTCAGTTGCTTTTGGGTCAGATCACTGATGATTGATTTTATCTTTGGTTGAATTTTAGGTCAGTTGGTTGGGTTTTGGCTCAGCCAGATGATTTGGGTTCGCTGGCTTTTGAGTTGCTCTCTGGATTGGTCAGTGGGTTTGGGTTGGTCAGTTGGGTTTTGTGTCAGTTAGTTGGGTTTTGTATTGGTCAGTTGGGTTTTGGATCGCTCAGTTGGATTTTGGGTTGATTTTTGTGTCACTCGGTGGTTTTTAGGTCAGTTGGTTTTGGGATGATTTTCAAGTCAGTGGATTGGGATTTGGATGTTTCTTTTGATCAATGGGCTGATTTTAAAGTTGATTTTTGGGTCAGTTTTCAATTCCCTGGATCCATTTAGGGGCCAGTCTTGGAGTGGGTGGGTCCTGGCTGTACCTGGTGCGGGTTCCAGTCGCTGTCAAAGATGATGACGGTGTCGGCCGACTGGAGGTTGAGGCCCAGCCCCCCGGCCCGCGTGCTCAGCAGGAAGATGAAATACTCGGAGCCTGGCTCATTGAATGTCTTCAGCAACATTCCCCGGTCCTCTGCCTTTGTGGTCCCTGGAATCCCACATGGGTGTCACTCCTGACCCCCAGCACTGGAGCCAGGGGGTCTGGAGAGTGGTTTCATTGGGAATGGGGAGCCCTTTCCCCCTGGGAGAGAGGTCCTGTGTAAGGTTGGGCTGATTTTGGTAGAAAGATTGGGAAAAAAAAGGGAAAAAGGGGCAGATCCTGCTCTGAGGTGGGGTGGGAGGTCTCCCAGAGGTCAGGATCTCAGCAGCCAGTATTACAGCGCCGTTGAGGCCATTTTGAGGCCATTTTCAGAGAGATGTGGGGGCCATGGGTCGCATTTTGTGCTCTTAATCCGTGTTCATTTCAGAATCACAGAAGGATTTTGTTTGGAAGGAACCTTAAAGGCCATCCTGTTCCAACTCAACCCTGCAATTTAACCGATTAATACATATTTGTTTTAATTGTATGGGAGTCCCCAGGGCCCTCCCCCAACCTGACAGGATCATGGGATTTATCAGATCAGCTGGAATAAATGGGAAAAACAGCAGCAGGCAATGAGGACATGATATCCATTTTTGACATCTTGGTATCGATCTTGACATTGGTATTTGACATCTTGACATCAGTCTTCTACAACATGATGTCAATCTTTCATATATTGATATAATCTTCAATATCTTGATATCGAAGCTTAAAAACATTGATATCAATCTCTGATATCTTGATATCAGTCTTGATAGAAACCTTGATCTTGATATCTTTAATGCTGATCTTGACACAAACCTCAATATTGATCTTTTTATTGGTATCTCAATATCAATGTCTCGATATACATCTTGAAATCTGGATATCAAGATATTGACCTTGAAATCTTGATATCGATTTTGGTATCTTTGATGTTGATCTTGATAGAAATACTGATATCAATCTTGTTATCTCAATGTCTTGATATTGACCTTATAATCTAGATATCAAGATAGTGATATTTGAAATCCTGATGCCAATCTTGATATAAACCTTGCAATCAATCTAACTATTGGTGTCTCAATATCAATGTCTCATTATTGATCACACAATCTGGATGGCAAGACATCAATCTTTATATTAATTGATATCTCCCTTTCTCCCTTAATATCTGTTTTGACACACTGAAATTTATCTCCATATCTTCACCTCTTTTTTGATCTTTACAGCTTTACTTAAGAGATTTATCTTTGTATCTTGATGGTTTTGTATTTTTGTATCTTGATATTCCTCAACATCTTTCTGTCCAGCCCAATATTTTAATTTCTTTACATCTTGGTATCTTTCTTCATGTCTTGACCTTGAGCTCCACCTTGACCAGGGCACCCACTGTTCCCCCACCCTTTGGGGGCACCACTGACCCCCCAGCCCCCCCAAGGGCACTCACCATCCAGCCTGAGGTATTTGAAGCCACGGTAAGCAAAATAATCCTCCATGATGGTCATAAGGGAAGTCATCTGGCAGAAGAGCAGCACCTTGTGGTTGGTGGCCCGGAGCTTGGGCAGGATCCGGTCCAGGAGCTCAAACTTCCCAGAGGCACGGTATAAATCCAGCCTGGGATGGATAAAAATGGGCATAGTGAGAGGAAAACTGGGATTTGAGGCCGAAAATGTGGTGTCTCCCCCTTGCTGGGATCATCTGGCTGCCTGGGGTGGTTCAGCCTCCACCCCTAAAATTGTTTGAGTTTGTAAATCCACAAATTTCTCCACTGGTAATCCTGAAATTTGTGACTCACCCCTGCACGATCCCGCCTGTGAACCCCAAGTGCTCTGAGAAGGATTCCTGAATCAAGAGGAGAAATAGTGTCAGAAACCAGCACAAACTGGCCCAAAAAATCTGCAGCTGCCTTAAAAAGCCAAGCCCTGCTCCCTTCCCCAATTCTTTGAGGAAGGTGGTGAAGGAATGGATTGGTTAGGGTGGAAAACGGAGTGATGGAATGTGGGTGGGCCCAGTGACCTGATTTGGTTCATCCTTGCTGGGTTTAGCTGTGTTTTGTTTTATCCCGGTTCGGGTTTATCCCCATTGGGGTTATCCCTGGTTTTGGTTTATCCTGGTTTTGTTGTAAACCCTGTTGGGTTTATCCCTGTTTTTGGTTCATCCTGGCTTTCCTGGGTTCAACGCTGTTGGGTTTATGCCTGTTTGGATTCATCCCCCTGGATTTATCCCCATTTCCGCATGTCGGCCCTACCTCGATGTGCTGGAACATGTAGGGGTGGTTGCAGATCTTGCGCAGCTGCATGATCGTGTTCATCAGTGTCTTTGTGCCACCTTTCCCCTGCCAGGAATGATCCAGGAGGTTAAAACCCCAGATTATTGCTGGGTTCCATCTTTATTTGCCAGTCCAGCATTCCCAGGAACGTTTGGGAACATCACCTTGGAGTTCACAGCCCCAAAAGTGGGGCTCAGAGACATTAAAATAAATTCAAGATTTTAAGAAACCTCCAAGTCCCCTTGAAGCAAGGGTGCTTCTACCTGGCTGTTTTGGGGGAATGGAGCTGGAAAACAGGCAATCTCCTACCTCCAGCTTTTATCTGGGATCAAAGTGTCGTTTTTCAATTATTTTGTGTTTATATTCTCCTCACAGACCTGCTGATGGCTTTGAGGAGCCTCCATGGATCACCCAAATACATTGGGGGCCCAAGTTCAACCCACCCTGCAAGTAGAGACAAACCCACCCACGCTCAGCATTCCCAGCACTGATTCCCAAATCCAGACCTTCTTGTCTTTCTCAGAGCCGTCAGTGAGGAGCACACCCTTGGCCTGCATGTGCCGGTACAGGACCCGCTGCAGCGCAGACATGTCGCACTTGATCACATACTCAACCTGCCAGGACCCAACAGGGAGTCACACCCGTCCCTTCTGGGAAACCACCAACCCAACCACCTGCTCAACCCAACCCAGCGATGACTGCAGAGTGGGATGAAACTCTGCCTGCACATTCCAGGATGAAGAACAACAGCATGGAGACCCCCTCAAGTGTAGTCCAGGATGGGGAAGATTGGGATGGACCCCAAAATCCCACTCTAAGAACTCCCCAAGCCCCCAGTTCCCAGAAGGATCCAACCCAACACCAGTTCAACCCAACTCAGCCATGATTCTGGAGTGGGATGAAGGTCCAAGTGCATATCTCAGGATGGGTAAGAGCAGGATGGATCCCCCCAAGTCATATCCTGGGATGGGGAAAGGCGAGGGAACCCTCCAGAGTTACCTTTTCCGGGAGCTGAGCTTCCACCTCCTTCTTGAGGCGTCGGAGCAGGAAAGGCCGGAGCACCTTGTGTAGGCGGCGGATAATGAGGATTGTCTCCTCCTCATTCAGGTCCACCTGGCCAGGGAAAAGAATTGTCACCAAGAACAGGAACTGTCATCAGAAATGGAATTGGCCAGATCCCCAACATCCCAAAACACCAGGTCCCTCTGCTCTGAGAATCCCCTGACCCTCAATTCCTAGCAGGATCGATCAAATTGCCTGCTCAACCCAACAGTGAGTCCAGAGTGGGATGGAGCTCCATGAATGTATCCCAGGATGGGGGAGGGCAGGGAATTGTCACCAGGGAAGGGAACTGTCACCCAGAGAAGAGCCCAGCCCTCAGTGGTGACATTGAGCTACCTCCAACAGCTCCAAGGACACTCCCACAGCCATTAACAGTGACACTAAGCCATGTGCCTCCAGAGTCAATTCTATCCCCTCTGGAATCGTGAATGGTGACACCACATCCTGCTGTTCTAGAGCCACTTCCAACTTCTCCAGATCCATTAAAGACACTGATCCACTGATCCCAGAGCTCCAGGAACACTGTTAACCCCTCCCTATCCATTAACATCAACCGCGAGCCTGTCCCTGCTGCCAGCAGTCCCCACCCACTCCTGCATTTCCCATTTGCCGCACCTTCTCCCCGGTCATGGCAAACGGCGCATTGAACCACTGCTCAAAGGTGCTGCAGCTCTTGAAGATGGTTGGGAGCAGGAAGTTGAGGAGCGCCCATAGCTCCGGGAGCTTGTTCTGGAGTGGGGTCCCAGTGAGGAGCAACCGCCGCGGGGCCACGTAGTGGGTGTTGAGCACCTGTGTCAGTTTGCAGTGGTGGTTCTTCATCCGGTGCCCCTCATCCACGATCATGTACTTCCAACGGATCTGTGGGAGCAGGAAGGGCAAGGATGGTGGGAAGTAGGGGGTGTGGATGTGCCGGGAGCAGCCCATGATGGCCCTGTGATACCAGAGCAGCTCAAGGAGGCTCTGAGAGCAGAATATGCTGGGAGTGTCCCCCCACACCAGGAGAGATCAACACTGGGACGGGAAACCAGGGGATCCCTGCCATCATGGTGGATCCCTGTACTGCTAAGGTCTGGATACATCCAGAGCATTCCAACACATCCTAAGAGATCCACACTGGGATGGGAATCCAAGTGATTCACACCAAGATAGAAATCCAGGTGATCACTGCCAGGATGGTTGATCCCAGCTCTGGTGAAGAGGAGGGCCTAACCCCTCAATCCCCAAATTTGGGATTTGGAGCATCACGCAGGTGTTGTTCCATTGGCACATTGCTCCATCCCACTTATCCTCCCCCCACGGCCATGGATCTGAACCCCTTGGCAACTGGAGTCTTGTACGGATCCAATTAATACTAATTAGTTATCCGAGGAACTTTTCATGAAAAGGGAACCACGTATCTGGTGGATCATGAAATACGTCGCCAAAAATTGGGAGCAGGAATTCCACCTCAGCTTTGACTGCGAGGAGGAGCAACTCCTACAGAGGCTCCAGGGAATAAAATACCAGGTTTCAGTATAAACGAGGCAGGGATTCTCCTGTTTGTAGCATCTGTGATCATGGCGAGATTGGGAAAACTTCTGGGTCTAGTGCTTCCTGGCCTCACCTTGGCCAGGATGTGCTTGTCCTTGATGATGTACTCGTATGTTGTGAGCAGAACATTGAATTTTCCACTCCGGAGCTGTGGGACGAAGGCGCGTCGTGCTGCCGGAGAGCCCTGGAGGGAGAATTCCAATGTCAGGTGAGGAGGGAATTCCCACAGGAGAGAGTAGGAGGGGCTGTTATCCGCAGGGAACAGCAAAGTGAGGAGGTTTGGGGGTTCCTGCTGCTGAGGAACAATCAAAAATTGGATTTCATTGTTTTTAATGGATTTGGAGCTGGGACCCAGTGCAGCTTCCTCGGCATAATGAATGGAAGTTGGAATCCAAGGAAATGTGGCACTTACCTTGTAGGAGACCTTGACCACGGAAGGAGCCCATTTGTCAAACTCATAGGCCCAGTTGGACAAAGTCCTGGGGGAAAAACATGGAGAGGGTGGGAATCTGGGAACATGCGGCTGGAGCGGCAGCTGGGTAGGATTTTCCAGGCACTCCAGCACTCACGAGAGTGGGACGATGATGAGGAAGGGGCCGTTGATCCGCTTATGCTCCATGAGGTACGTGATGAGGGCGATGGTCTGGATGGTTTTCCCCAATCCCATCTCGTCTGCCAGGATCCCGTTGAGGTTGTTGTTGTACAGAGACACGAGCCATTCCAGACCTTTGATCTGCAGGAATGTGGATGGGGATGGGAATGGAAGTGGGAGAGCGGCCCCCTCCTGCCTGGGCACATGCAAACAAGCTGGTAACAAGATCAGGTTAATTATTCAGAGCCAGATGAAGGAATTGGGATATTCCATGGACTCACATGGAATGCAATGAGTTTGGCTTTCAGCAGGGATTGAATCCAGCTCAAGATCCCGCTCCATCTTCACCTCATTATTTCACTCTGGCTTCAGCTCATTATCCCACATCATTCCATTTATTATCTCACACCACCTCAGACTCATTATCCCTCTCCAGCTTGTTATTCCTTCCCAGCTCTGGCTCCTTATCCTGCACCAGCCCTTATCCCACCACAGGTCTTGATCCCATACTGTATCCAGCTCCTTATCCCATTATACCGTCTATGGACCGCCACAATCTCTGTTACCTCCCCTGGCACCCCCATATCTCCGATGTTCCCAGACCTGGTACTGCTTGAGAACGCCATTGACCATCAGGGCCGACTGCTTGTCCACACGTTCAGTCACAGCGTGAGCCACGGCGTAGTAGGACTGGAGCCCCCGTGCCAGTGCCTGCGACACCCCGTACTCGTCATCCACGTCCTGCTTGGCATTCCTGCCCGGAAAACCAGGATAACGTGTCACGGCACACCAGGGAACGGGATCAGAGTGGGGATGAAGAGGAGGAAATAGGGTGGGAGGGAGTATGGGGGGGAATAAATGGACTGAGCGGGGGAAATGGGGGGAAACGGGGATAATGGGTGAGGGGAGGGGCCTGGAGAAAAATATGGGATAAATGGGGAGAGGGGGAAGCTCGGGGAAAAGCAGGTATTATGGAAGACAGGGTGATCTTGAGATGAAAAAACATGGATAAGAAGGGGGGATCCCTGTTCCTCACGGGCAGAAATGGTAAAATAAAGGAGGAAAAAGAAATTATTTGCATTTTTGGGGCGGAAAAAGGGAGCTTTGAAGGATGATGCTGTTGGGGGAATTTCTGGGAAGCACCATCAGTCCTGTATAAGGTTGTTTTCCCACTGAATCTCCGGATAAAATGCCATGTTATGGTTCATTTTGGGAAGGTTCAGAAAAAAATAAGCTTGGGGGAATGCTACTTGTTGAACCCCACCCCTGGGCCAAGGACCTGATTAGGAATGGCAAGCTGGAGCAGGAAAATGGGAAGAGGGAGGAAACGGCTCACTCGATGATGTGTCGGGCATCCACTTCTGAGACATCATCACTGTCCGGATCTGGAATCTTCTTCTTCTCCTCCACGGGCAGCGCTGGCTGTGCTGGCTGTGGCTGCTCCTCTTCCTCCTCCTGTGGCATTCCCAGGAATTCCAGGGAAAACAGGAAAATTCCTCAGGAATACCCTGGGAAGCACCCACCCCCTCCTACCCAAAGCTCCCAGAGATGGGAGGCTCCCACAGAATCCTGCCATTGCCTTTGCAGATACACGAGGAATATTTAGGATGAAAACTGGGGTCTCCAAGAGAGATTTTCCAAGTGTTTCTGGCTGCCCAGTGCTTGTTCAATGCATAGATTCCATTTTATCCCACTGTTTTATTTAATTTTTATATCTCAGTTTATCCCATTTTTGAATACTTTTTTCCCTTTTTTAATGTTATTTCAATTAATTTCATCCTACTTTACCCTATTGTCTTGTCCCATTTTACCCTATAGCTTTATTTCACGTTATCCTAGTATTCTGTCTCATTTTAATCCATGTTATCCTCCTGTTACATTCCATTTTCTCTCATTTTTTCTGAGCTGCCAAACAGCCGTTGCCAAGGCCAGTTCTTTCCTGTTCTTCCCAGAACACTCGCCGTGGGAACATGGCAGGACCCCCCTCACCTCCTCCTCCTCCTCCGAGCCGCTCTCCTCGCTGTCGGAGCGTGGAGCCACCTCATACCTGGGGGGAAAACAGGGGAACAGGGAATTCCAAATGGAATTTGGCTCTGGTGTTCCCAGCTTCCTGTTCCCTCCTGGCTCTTGCATTCCCAGCCTTCAATTTCCTCCTGGGTCCAGCATTTCTAACTCTTCACTGCCATTCCCAGTCCTCCACTCCCATTCCAGACTCCAGCATGCCCAGATCCAGCATTTCCACTTTCCTACTCCCATTCCCAACCCCAGCATTTCCAGCTCTGGTATTCCCAGTTTCAGCATTTCCAGCCCCCATTCCTGGTATTCCTGGCATACCCAGGGTTCATTTCCAGCCAAGCTTCAAGCTGCCCAGCCTTGGGCGCATCGGTGCCGGTGAGGATCTTCCCACTCTCCACATGGATCACCTTCACCGGGAGATCGCTCATCTGGCTCGTCTCATCCAGCGGCTGTGGGAGAAGCCAATGGCTTGGGATTGGGAATTCTCAGTCCCAAACCCCCCTGAACCCGCTGGGAAAAGGGAGGAGGGAGGATCCTGATGGACCGGCTGGGACATGGCCTGTGCTCCCCATCCATGGTGGGCTGCTTCCCGGCCATCCCAGGATCCATGGGATGAGCCTGGACTCACCTCCCCATCTGGGCCGATGGCTGGAGCCTGTCCCTCGGCATTCTCCGCCTTCTGTGGGAACAACAGGGCAGGAGAAGGAAAAAGAGAAGGAAAAAGGATTGGAAGGAGAAGGAAAAAAGGCAAGGAAACAAAGGACAGGAAACAAGAAAAGGAGAGGAGAAAAGGATAGAGAAGAGAAAGAGGAAGAGAGTGAAGAGAGGAAAGGGAAGAAAGAGAGAAAAGAAGAGGAGGAGGTGGAAGGAGAGGGGCGTCAGCCTGGGCAGTCCAGCCCTGGCACTCTCTCCATGAGCCATTCCCAGTGCCATTCCTGGAGTTTCTCCTTTCTCCCACCTTCTTCTTTTTCTTCTTCTTCTTCTCCTTGGCCACCTGGGCTGCCTTGTGTTGCCGCACGAGCTCTGTTAGGTTGGCCACATACTCGTCTGTCTGCTGCAGAAGGTAGGCCAGGCGCTTGTCCTTCTTCTGGTCAATGAGCTTCCGGTAGCCCTCCTCATCCTCTGCCTGCCCGGGGTGAACAACACGCTTGGGATCACCCTGACCTCACCACACGCCTTGGTGCCCCTCCTCACCCTCAAGGACGACAAAGATCCCGCCCCTCCTGTCTCTTGGCCGCCTTTTTCCCAGTATCCTGGGTCTGGCTCACCATGAGCCGGCGCATCCGCTCCTTCTCGATGCGCTCGTTCTCCTTCTTCTGCTCGCGCTCAGTGTTGGCATGGTAGGTGGCCACTGCCTTGGTCAGCTTCTGGATCTTCCCACTCACACTCCGGTGGTATTCCTTAAAGTCCTTGGCATGCTGCAGGATGCTGTTGAGGTACTCCTGTGGGAACAGAACACAGCCATCAGATCGCAGGGCTCAGTGTGCGGGGATTGCATGGGAAGCTGGAATAGTGGAATTGGGAGCGATTGGTGGTCGCTGGAAAAGAGCAAAAGGAGAGTCCCAGTGGCCATTGAACGGTCCCAAAAGCCATCACCAAACCCTTGGCGACCATCATGCAGAGTCAACCTCCCCCAACCCCCAAACCAAATGATTCTCTTAAAAACCTCCATCCCTGTCACCTCCCTTTGCTGATTCCCAGAAACCCCCTGACCTGGTGCTTCTGCCGGCGCTTCCGCTCCTGTTCAATCTTCTGCTGCTTCTCCAGCTTCTCTGTGATCCGGGCCTCACGTAACGACTGCCGCTTGCTGCGCTTGTAAGCCTTGGCGTTGAGCGCTGTTTCCAGCGCTGTGTCCCGACGCATGCATACCACCACCTCCTGCCGCAGCTGCAACCCCGGGAAAACCGTGTGCCATCAGCCCTCGGGGTGACCCCGCAATGCTCCTGCTCTCAAATCCTGGTTTTCCCAGTGCTCACCTGGCGCTGGAAGTTGAGCAGCCGCAGAGCCTTGAGCTCGATGGTTGCTTTGGTCCGCAGGTCTCCGGCCAAGGAGCCGGGAAGGTTTTCCAGCTCTTGGATGCGGTGGGCAATGCGGGCTTGGAGCCTGTGGAGGAGGGGAAGGGATTTTGGGACAAGTTCAGCTCACTCCCAACCTAGTTCCCATTGGGAAGAGCATGGAAGCAGGGTGAGGGCATTGGGAAGTCACTTCCAGAATCCTGGGATGAGTTTTGGGGACCCCATGGGAACAAGGACACAGCAGGGCCAGAGTACAGCCAGCAAAGGGCAATGTAGCTGGGAAGGGTCAGGAAGAATCTCTAAGAAAAATGGTCTCTGGCTCATCCTTCTGGATCTTGGGAGGAGGAAAAATGGGATGGAGGCAGTTGGAGATGGGCAAAACCTTGGGAATCTCCAAGGAAAACACATTCCCACTCACCCCTCTGGACATGTGGACAGTGGGAAGTGGAAAAACAGGATGGGGGGGAGGCTGGGGCTGGGAGAAGCCCTGGGAATTCCAAGGAAAATGTCCTCCGGCTCATTCAGAAGGCTCTCAGGATGCAGGAACATGGGATGTGGGCAGGTGGGATTGGGAGGAACCCTGGGAATTCCTGGTCAATCCAGGTGAGGCCATACCTGTACTCACGCTCCTGCAGGATCTCAACAGGGTCAAGGCCGCGGGGTTTCTGGATGGGGGTGATCCGGTTCTGTTTAGGATGGATCGGGAGTGCGGGCGGCGCTGGCTGCCCCGGTGAGGGCGGGGGGGGCCCAGGGGATGCCGGGGGCACGGCCGGGGGCACAGGGGAGGGGCGGCCCGCAGGGGGTGGTGGCAGCAGCTTCTGGGGGGCCCCGCCCGGAGCTGCCGCCGACAGCGGCCCTATGGGAACACGGAGTTTGGGAATACTGGCCTGGGCAAAGGCACAGCTTCCCAGGGGACGTGGATCTCAATTCCTGCAAAAATCCCTAATTATTTGGTCAGAAATGAAGTAAATTCCCCAAAAACTTGAATATCTGATCTGGAATTAGCTTGTGGACTTAATGCAGAGATTTAATGGAAAATTCATCCCAATTCCCCCCAGATCTCCATCTGGAAATCAACCCTAAATCTCCAGAAAAGTACAATTATTTGGCCGGAAGTTAACCCCTATTCCCTGCAAAAAATCCAATTATTTCACTGGAAATCAGCCCCAAATCCCCTGAAACTCCAACTGTTTACAGAAAAATTAACCACAATTTCCTAAAAAACTCCAAATATCCATCCTGGAGGAAGCACAGACATCCCTGCAAAGCTCCAGTATGGAAGTTAAACCAGCTATTCACAGAACTCCAGCCCTAATTCCAGGGTTTTAACCAGGAACTTTGTTCCATTCCCAACCCCCAGAGCATCCCTTGCTCACAGATCTGAGATGAATTCAGAGTAGTTTTGTGACCTAGGTCTTACCTTCTGGCCAGGGCTTGGGGGGACCCCCGGGGGGCTGCCCTGGCATGCCAGGGGGAACTCCTGAGGGTCCGGGAGGGGGCATGTTGGGCCCTCCTATTCCTGGAAATTCCCCAAAATCAGGCAGAAAAGGGAAAAAAAAGAGGAAAATCCCATGAGGACGCTGACTCCTGGGGGAAGAGTCCCAGCAGGAAGTTCAGTCTGTTCTGGCTGAAGATGAGGACCTGCAGGTACAGCCCTCATTCTCCTGAACCACCAGAGTCCAGATGGATCCAAAATCCCAACTTCTGGAATGCCCGTGGACATGGATGGGAGAGGAGCGGAAAACTCAAACTGGGGGACACTGGGGCAAACTGAGACCAAATGCTTCCCACTGATCATCCAGGATAGAATGGGATGAGGTCCCTTCCCACGGATCCCCTGGGACAGAACAGGATAAGCTCTCCATGAATATCCCAGGATAAGCTCCCCTAGACTTCCCAGGATAAGGTGAGATGGAATGGGATGGGTTCCCTGCAGGTCCCAGGACAGAACGGGTCAAACTCCCCTACAGATCCCTCAGGATTGAACAGGATGAGCTCCCCTTGGATCCCCTGGGACACAACCAGATAGTCAGTCCCAGGCCCCCGCTTCCACCCAGCCCCTCCTCACCATGAGGTCTGGAATACCCAGGTGGTGCTGGCCCTGCTCCGGGTGCTTGTCCCGGGCCCTGCGCGGTGCCAGCGGGTGGAGGTAGAGCAGGAATCTGCGGCTGCATCCCGGGCAGGGGCCGCTTTCCCTGGACGGCAACCTGGAGATGCTCTGGGAGTGGCTGTCCCCGCGCCAGCAGCTTGTAGGCCATGATCTGGGCACGGAGCTGGTGCAGCTGCGCCGCGTTGAACGGGGACGGGCCCCGGCCCAGCACTGGTGAGTCCGAGCCAGAGCCATCCAGCGCTGCGCCAGAGCCACCCGCGGAGCCGCTGGAGGGGCCGTTGGATGGCACTGGGCTCGAGGCGTGCTCCGAGCCACCCAGAGGGGATGGATAACCTGGCAGGGAACACAGGGATGCGCTTGGGAGCGGTACAAGGGGTTGAATTCGAAACCAAAATGAAGGATTTATATCTGGAATCCTCGGAGAGCTGTGTCTGCCCTCAAAGTTAAGGATTTCCACCCTAAGCCCCACAGGATTTTATTGTTCATCCCCCAAAATCCAGCATGTGGACCTGGAAATCCGCTGGAATACTACCAGAATCTAGGATTTATGCCCTGGTATCCAGTATTTAAGTCTGGAATGATGAAACCCCCATCTCTCCAAATCCAGGATTTGGACACAACTCTTCCCCTTCCGCCCATAATGTTTCATCCCATGCTCCCAACCTTGGGAATGCTGATCCATGGGGCTGGGGGGGGGGCCCATCCCTGCATGCCCCCCCGGCCGCATTCCCATTCCCTTCATCTGTCCGTAGCGTGGATCCTCCGACATTCCCTTCTCGTGCATCGGATCTAGGGGCTGTAGGAGGGAAACATCCCGGGAAATCAAGACACCAGCAGAGCATTCCTGGAGAAAATCCTGATGCTTCCAACCTGCCTGGCCCACAGAATTCCCACGAGTTGGAGCTGGAGCTCCATTTCATTATTCCTGGAGATTCCACCTGCTCTAGCCACAAAAATCCCTCCCACAGCACAGTTTCGTGGATTTTTTTATTAAAACCCCCAGGATTACAGGCAAGGAATTGTTGCTAAAGCCTGAAATGCAGGAGGAAAAATCTCTCAATTAATGAGTTAATTAATGGGGCTGGAGTGGGGGATTTTCCCATTCCTGAGGTTTTTCAGTGCATTTTTGGAGCAGGAAAGTCCAGGAGGGATTTGGTGGGTGAAATAAGGTGGAAAGGCAGTGAAGAGAGGCATGGGAAGGGGGTGCAGGTGCAGTTCATGGATTTTAATTAAATCCCTTAGTTACTCCCCTCTTCCCATCTCCTCCTGATGCTGGAGGAGGAAAACGGATCATGCCAGCAGTGGGAATTTGCAGAGAGGACAAGCTTGGGGGGTACACATGAATGGGGATAAATCCCCCACCCAAGCCTGCGGGTTTCGGAGGCCCAGAATGCTGGGATGCCTCACCTTGTGCAGGGGGTGGATGGTGTCCGGGGCGTATCCTGGAGCCGGGAGTGCGTGTCCCGAGTGTCCGGACCCGGGCGAAGGGCCAGGAGAGGGGCCCAGCATAGATCCTGGGGAAGGGCCGGGACCAGGAGAGGGGCCGGGCCGGGGGGTCCCTCCCAGCGGAGGCTCTGGAGTCGCCATCTTACATCAGGAGCTGGGAATGGGTTCCTGGAGCCACACCTGGAATGAGGGATCCAGGTTAACTCTAGGAATAAACTGAGGGAACACCGGATGGGAAAAACCCTTCCCAATCTGTGATCAAGGAACGAGCAAGAAACCCTCTCTGCACAATGCATGCTCATGTACAAGGAATTCACTTTCCAATCCGTCCTTGAGGTAGTTGGAATGGGAAATCCGCTTCCAATCTGCTAGCCAGGAATAAGAAGCAAGGAATCCCCTTCCAACTTCATCAATTGGGAACACTGGGAATCCCATTCTGTCCTCAAAGCAGGAGGGATGGGATATCTGCTTCCCAACCCATTACAGAGGGATGGGGAATAGGAAACCCTCTTTGCAATCCATCACCAAGATCTCAAAAACAGGGAATCCCCTACCCAATCCATTGTTGAGAAATGAGAAACATGGAATTCGCTTCTAAGTCCATCATTAAGGAACAAGGAATGGGAATGCCCCATCCTGATCCATTCTAGAGGGCTGCAGACAGACAAGCACCACTCTTGCACAAGATCTGGGAACTTCTGGTAATTCAGAAGGGCCATGAAAAGCCAGGATGCTCATCCCAATCTGGGTTTGGTTGGAATGGATTTGCTGCATCCATCCTCCAGTCTCAAAGAGGGAGAGAATCCACCCAAAGCCACTGGAATTCTTCTGGGAGATGCTCTTTTTCCAGGCAAATCCCTTCTCCTTCCAGGGAAAAAAACCCATTTCCAGAAAAAATCCCTCTTCCTGGGCCTACCCCTCATTTTTCTGTGCAAATACCTCCTTAGGCAAAGCAAGTTCCTCCTTTTCTCAGGCAAAACCCAGAGTACATTTGCCTCGAAAAATCCTCCTTTTCCATAAGAAAAAAACCCCTTTTCTAAGCAAAATGCTCATTTTTCCAGGCAAAACCCCATGAATGCTCTAAAGCAGCACAAACCCATGGATTTAACAATTCCAGGGTCTGTGGGTCAGGAAAAGGTCACATAGACTTCCATGTTCCTTCTTGTTTCCCGCTGCTGGAAAACCTGGATTTCAGCACCAGAGCGGCAAATCCCAGGACACGGAGCAGCGGGGGGGGGCAGGAAATTCCCCAAATCCATCAGGAAACTTCCTTGGTGGACTCAGAAACTCCTTCAGCCATAAAAATGTGTTTTCACAGGATGATGCTGCTCGCAGAACAGCTTCCTAAGAATCCGTGTGCATCCCTGGCCTCCGCCAGAAACTTTTTCAGCTTAAAATTCTGAGATTCACTGGAATGAAAGTTCAACACCCACGGAATTCCAGGACTGAGATATTGCTGCCTGAGAATCACTGTTCTGAGGGTTCCAACACTCCCTGGAATGATGGGAAACGGGATCAAACACGCACCCAGGGATAGTTTGACCTTATTTTCCCCATTCAGATTCTTCTGGCACTGCAAAAAACTCAGAGTTCCTAGCACCTGCTTCCCTCTACATGGACGGATTTATCCCAGTTTAAGTCGTTCCAGCCCTTGGTAATCTCCTACCTCCCAGGGGCAGAGCCATTCCTGTTCCATCTTCTGATGAGGAAACAGGGATTGATAAAGTGGTTTTCCAGGAAAGAGGAGGATTAATTCCTGCTGGATCTGGCAGGAGTTCATCCCAGCACAGCTTTCCCAGGAAAATCACTGCCATTCCAAGGACACCAGAGAATGAATTTTTAATTAAGCTCCATTACTGCTCTTTTCCAGCCCTGGTACCACCATTCCCTCCCACCCAAGAGAATTTTATGCCTAAATCTAAGGAAACCAGTCATTTCAAAGGAAAATATTCCTGTGGGACATTACTTCCAGCACCTCTTGGGGAGGGAGGGTTCCTGAAATTCCAGCACCTACCTACAGGCATGGTAATCTTCTATGCCTCTGGAGGGATGAGCTCCTAACACCGGGCTAGGGGGGGAAACCAGGAATATCATTATCCAGCAGCACCGGAGCATTAACAGGGTACAAGACTCAAAAAAAATTATGATTTCCTCACAGATGAGCCCAATTCAGTTTATCTTTGGGGAATTTACAAACTTCCAGTGAGGAAACACTCAAAAATCCACTTAAAAATTTGTTCTTAAAAATTCCTGGAGGCAGGGGATTCCACCTGCTCCAGCCACAAAAATCATTCCCACAGCACCATTTGATTTTTCCTGGATTGTTTTATTAAAAACTCCCTGGATTACAGGTGAGAAAGTAATCAAACCCTGAAATCCAAGGAAAAACCCCCTGGATTAATGAATCAATTAATGGGGTTGGCACAGGGAAGGTTTTCTCATTCCTGATGATTTTCAGCCCATTTTTGGAGTGGGAGAGTCTGGGAGGGATTTGGGGGGGCTGGAAAATAAGTCAGGAAGGAGGAGAGATAATGAGAATGGACTGCGGGTGGAGCTCTTTTAATTAAATCCCTTGCTTATCCTCCCGTTCCCATCTTCTTCCACCTCCGGAGGAGGAAAACAGGTAATTCCCGCAATGGGAATTCGCGGAGGTGAAAAGAAGGCGGGGCTGAAACGGAGGATAAATGGATCGCGATAGATCACCCCCTTCCAAAATCGGGGGTCGTGCTCCGACCTGATTCCCTCCCCCCCCGCTCCGCCCTCCCCGGATTCCCCCGGAAAGAAGCCAAGTTCCCAGCGGGAAATCAGGGAGCTCATCCGAGGGGCCTCGGGAATCGCGTGACCCTCCCCTCAAAACCGGAGGAAAATCGGGTAATTTGGGGAGCGGGAGGAAGATGGAAAAGGATGGGAAAAATGGGCTGGAAATGGGGTGGAATAAACGGGATTCCCAAAAGCAGCACGGGGGGGCGTGACCCGACATAATTGGGAAGGGCCTCGGGGGGTGGGGAGAGTGGGAAAAGCCCCCCAAAATCAGAAGGATGAGGAGGCCGGGGGAGGGTCTGGTGTCCTCTGGAAGGACAAAGACGGGAACGAATCAGGAGGATTTACTGGAGAAAAGGGGGATTATGTGGGAGGATAATGGGATATGGGGGGAAAGGG
>VYXD01013573.1:1991-21401 GCA_013397195.1 Hylia prasina
AAAAAAAAATCAGGGTTTTGGAGGCCCTGCAAAGGAGGAAGAGCAATTCATCTGCCTTGGGTTTAGGGTGGTGGCTTGAGTTGTTCAAAGAGACAGCACATATGTGGGAATACTCCCCTGGAAAATGAAGATATTCCCCCCATCAAAGTGGGAACCTGCAAACGTGTGTTGTATAAAGGGGGAAATTCCAGGCATTCTTGGGGAAATTGCAACTTCTCCACTGCAGGACTGAGCCCTGAAATGCTTGTAGACCACGCTGAGAGTCTGTGTCCAGGGCTGGGAGGAGATGCAGGACAGAGCTGGGGGGTCAGAACGCTCCTGTGTGGGGAGGGAAGGAGGAACTGGCTGTTCCTCGTGGACTGGATATTTCTTCCCAGCAGTGTTGCAGTCATGCTGATAACCACAGCTCCACTTGAGCATCAGTTATTCCCAGAGACCCCAGCACTCCTGGGAGGCTGCACGGATGAGAAGCAGCAGTGTTTGAGCTGTTAATTGGATGGGTAAGTTCCCCTCTCCTGAGGGCCGAGATGAACTTCCCATTGACCCCAGAAATGGTTTCTGGAGGCTGGAATGGAGCCCAGGGCGCTCAGGGCAGGTGGCTTTGACCAGCTTTTGCTGCCCTTTGCAAAGCTGCTGGGCAGGGGTTGCTTCCAGGCTCACCAGGGGAATTTGGTGACCAAAGGAAGGATGGGATCCCAGCCTTGCAGGAAGCCAGGGGCACCTCAGTTCCTGTGGGATCACCCAGCCTGATGCTTCCCAGAATAATCTTTTGACCCTCCACTTGGAGGAAAGGGGAGGCTTTTGTCACAGCAGAACTGGGCAGCTCTTGCCTTCTCTTGGCTCTGCTTCAGGCCACTGCTGACTCCTTGGCTTGTCCCTACAGCCACCTCCATCACCCTGACTGCTGGCAGAGATCGGCTCAGAATTCCCTTACCTCCCCCTCAAAGCACCCCGTGGAGTCCAGCTCGATGGGAGTGAACAAGGAGCACTGGAAGGAGGGAGCTGTATCCATGGTGCTGTGGGAATGGGTAACAAAGGGGAAAATTGGGCTCAAAGGTTTGGAGCAGATGCCCAGAGATGCTGGAGATGGGTTTGTAGGACTGGGAGCGGGTCAGGGCTGTATTTTATCTATTAGCTGCTGTTTTACCTCCCTTTGGAAGGGAGGGCAACCTTCCAGGTGGATTGTCTTCGTCTTGGGACATTCTTGGCCATGTGGCTCTAAAAGTGCTTGTTCCTCTGTGCAGTCCCTGCTGTGGGAGCCTTATTCCCACCTGTGCTGAGTACTCCCCAAAATCTGTCAAACCCCTGGGATTAAACCAGTGACAGCTGTCAGGCAAGCCTTACTGTAGTGCTGATCCATGTCCTCCACCTCCTCTGTGGCCTCCCTGCTCTCTTTAGGGCTCCTTTTATTACTCTTTGGTGTTTAAAAGTCTCCAAAACTCCATGTCTGGAACTGGAGAGCAGCTCACACTCTTGGACAGATTAATGATGTCCCTCTTTGTCTGTTCACTACAAAAATATTCCTCTGCCTTCTTCGCCTTCATCTGTCCAGTAGCTTTAAGTGGCTTTCCAAATGTGTTTATCTGAAATTCTTTACATTTTTACCCTGCATCCCCTGCCTGGGAAGGGACTGGGCCCTTGGATGCTGGGATCAGAGCTTAATGTAGGTCTGGTGTGCAGAGTTATCTAGAGGAGATGATCCTGTTGAAGGAAGAAGAGCACAGAAATCAGTGCCCCCAGTGAAAATGCAGGTGATAAATGTACCCTGCGAGCACATTCCTGCTCCGTGTGCCCCGGCTCTGCTCACCAATCCCTCCTAGGAAGAAGGACAGGGAAGCAGGGAGCTGTAAATTACAGCTTGGCTTAATTGGCTGGCTCAGGTACAGGAGGCTGGGCTGGGAATATACAGAATATCTTTATGTAAAAGAAGTGGTTCTTAGCAGGGGTTGCAGTGAAATGGGGGTTTCAAGCAGTTGGTGTCTTGTGGTTGGATCCTCTGGTGTCTGAGAAGGTGCAAACTCCAACTGAAGCTTTTCCTGCTGTTGGGGCTTTCTTAATATTCCTTCCTCCCCTGTGGATTCTCTGGTGTCTAATAATATTCCTAATAAGGTGCAACGTGAGCTCAACAATTTCTTTCAGTGTGGGGCATTAATAGGTCTCAGGGCATGGGAGAGGGTCCTATTTTCATAAAACTTGTAGGAACTGTAAGACCTCTGCCCCTTCCCCCAGCTGGGTTGGAATTGGCCAACAAATTTGGAAGTTATTGGAGACAGGGGAGATGAGTATGTTTGTTTTATTTATATTTTATATATGTATCCCACGTGCAGACTGACTGCAGAAACCTCATTTCTTAAGAGACCGAGCTTAAACCTTATGTTTTGCCTCCCTATTGTAATAAACCATGTCTCCTTTTATTTACTCACCTGTAGGATTTGATGATTTCCCCTTTCCCCCAGTGCTCAATTTCCCCATATCCTGTTCCCAAAAGGGCTGGGGCCCTTCCCCAGGGATGGGTTTGTGCTGTTCTCCAGGAGGGCTGCCCTGAAGGATGCAGGTTTGTAGGTGCACATGTGTTACACTGCAGGATTTGCTGGGCAGCAAGAGGGAAAAGGATACGCAGAGAGAGCCTGCTCTGGCCTTCCCCAGAAACACTTCAGAGTTGTGGGGTTGCTTTTCAATCTGTCAAAGGCACCTATATCCCCACAGGGAAAAAACCCTTTAACAATGCAAAAATAGGAGCGGCGGGAGAATTTTCGGTACATTTAGCTCAGGAGGCCGCTTTTGCTGCCTTGGAAAGGAGCTTTCTTTTTGGGGACCGATGCTTTTGACGACACCTGAAAACCCAGAATTTGA
This sequence comes from Hylia prasina, assembly GCA_013397195.1. Lineage (NCBI taxonomy): Eukaryota > Metazoa > Chordata > Aves > Passeriformes > Sylviidae > Hylia > Hylia prasina. The sequence goes on from VYXD01013573.1 coordinate 4,845, forward strand.
ACCCCCCCGAGCTGCTCTGCTTTCAGTGCTCCCCTGGCCTGTGTGTGCACACAAATTATCCCCTCACGCACGCAGCGCTGCGTCCGTGCTTCCCTCTCCTGGCATTCCAGCCCGCTTGGGTCGACCCTGTCTCTCTCAGTGATTTAGGTTTTAGAGAAGGAATGGGTAAGGATTTGCTTTGACATTTAAAGGCAATCCAGGTAATTGATAGCACTGGCAGCGTCCATCTCTCCCCCATATATCTGCACAACAGTATCTATTTCTGACGTAGCTGACACGCCATTTCCTTTGGCAGCCCAGGGGCAGCTCATCTTTAAATTAAACTCGTCTCCGACCCCTCCAATCTGTGAGCTGTGCAGAGGCAGACACGGGTGGGGTATTTCATCTGGAGACTGTGCAGGCATATTTGAGCAGGGTGATGTATTATCAAAAGGGCTCTGCGTTACTGCTAGCTGGAACCAAAACAAGCTCTAAAGTATTAACTAATGACATGGGAAGTCCCTTAGGTATCTAATCACCTTTAATGTTCAGATTTAGAAGACAACTTTAAAGGAAGAAAAAGAGATTAGCGGGTCAGGTCAGAGCACCCCTTCCCCCCTCCCTCCGCCCCCAAAATACAATTGGCTTTTTAAAGTCAAAACCAGATTCATATTTCACCTCATCAGTAAATACACCATTAAAACCCCAGCCTTGGAGCTCGCATCTTGGAGCAAAGCTTTGCTCACATTTGGAGGGGTTTGAACCTTTGGCTTGCATCAAAAGCAACGATGGGCTCGGGGGTCTGGAAAACAAACAAAAAAGCCACTCTTTGTGAGGTTTGAGGTGACGTTTGGTGCTGTCTGGCTGTAGGAACAGAAAACTCCTGCAATGTTTCAGCTGTAGATTCCCAGGTTTTCATGCCTGTGAAGTGCCTGGTCTCAAAAATGTGTGGCTCTAATCCCTGTCTTCCTCATGCCAGAGCTCCTTACCTGGACAGAGGTGCTGAGGGACATTCCTGTCTCCTGTAGGAAGTCTGTTTGAGGGGAAGGAAATACTGCTTTGGCCTCCCAAGACTCAGGCCAGCATGTGGCTTGCAGAAATGGCTCTGTGGACTGGAAAAAAAAAAAAAAACAAAACCAAAAACTAAACCAAAACCAACCCAGAAGCTCATAAGAAAAGGAAAGCTGCTGTCAGTAAATTCACTTTCCTGCATGGATGTGGGCCCAGCTGTGTTCCTCTGTCTTGGGGCAGAGGATTTCAACCCTGGGCTGTACCCACTGGGCCAATTCCCACCTCCCACACCAGTGTCTCTCCAGCTTTCAGGGAGAGAGGTGGAATTTGTTTTCACCTGGGAACGTTGCTGTTCACAGCAGGAGAAGAGCTGCCTTCCAGAGCTGCCTCTCCAACTTCAGATCGGGATTTCCAGGGAAGAGGAACAAGTTTTGGCATCCCAAGCCCTGCTGAACTTTGCTGCAATGTGGATTTTTTGTGCTGTTCTGAGACTTTCTGGCAGTAGCACACAAGAGCTCAGCATTTGCCACATGGATGCAAATATAAAATTTACAGGGGTTAAAGTGATTTCCAACCCTGGATTTCACTGTTTTTTGGTTGTTTTTTTTTTTTTTCTTCTGGTTGTTCCTTGGCATCTGTGCTAGACATTTGGACTTCCTGGGAATTATTCCTTCATTCCTTACTTTCTTAAGGGTGGCTTGCAATCCTGAACCCTCCTGTATTTCCCCCAAATTAATGGAACCTGGAGATGCTCGGCATCCCTTCAAGTCAGGTTCTAACTAAAATCCTGAATTAACACAAAATAGGATTTCTTTCCCTTTTCCTCATTCTTTGACACTCTTCAGAAACTGTTTAGGTACACACCAAATAATTGGCTCATATCCTTTTACGGTTTTCATGCAGAAAAAGTTTACTTAATAAGCTCAGATTGTTATTCCTTTCTTTTGAGAGTATAATCTTAGGGTAAGACTTGATACTTCTGAAATACAGAGAAGAAAGTAAATAAAATTTGGAGCTGACCAATTCCAGGGCAAGTGTGATGGAGAGAAATCAGACCTAGTGCCTTTTATTCTTTATTTAAAATCTTAAAAAAGCCACACCATCGCCCTCAACACAAGCTGTGGAATTGTACCCAAGGTCCTGCATCGATCCAGGGATTGCGACGGCGACAGAAGTCACTGGAGCTCTGCTCTCATCTCATTTGTTAGGCTGTCACCTCTCCAGACATATTTATAATTTTGCAGCGTGTGGTTCCCAATAATATATTCCTGTTAGATAAATATACGGCCACGGTGACATCACGGTAAACCACAGGGGTGAAAGCTGAGGGCTTTGGCATTGTGTGGCTTTGTCTGGCAGCTTTCCCCACGCTTGTGTGGTCACCCCTGTTGGATGATTCCGGTGGGAGATTGTCCTGGGATAAAGTGGGAAGTGTTTGTGTTTCCCTCTCCCTTTTTTCCGTCAGACTGGCATTGGTGTTGTGGTACCAGCTGGTGGTCAGTGCACCCAAAGGGACTCTGTAAAGAGCTGGAGATGTTTCTTGGGACAGGAATTGAGGGTTTTGGCAGTCAGCACCCGAACTCGGAAGAAGAATTGGGAAAATAGTGCAGTTTTAAGGGTTTTGGGGTTGNGTGTGGCGTTTTTAGGGGTTTGGGTTTTTTTTTTTTTTTTTTTTTTTAATGCCTTCTGCCCATGCGTGTCTGGCTCAGGGAAGGATGTTTATTCTCTTCATCTACAAAATGGGCACCTTAAATCAAATATTTAAATGGAAAACAACACGTGAGAATCTCTTTATTGGTACATATCTCCACAGGCCAAATTTTTACAGCTCTGGGAAGAGGCTGGGGGATTATATGTGAGAAATGAGCCCAGCAAGTGGGAATCCACTGCTGGGCCAAGCCAGCAGTGCTCCCTGTGCTTCCCTGAGAGGCACAGCTGGAGCGAGGCACTGAAAGCTGCCTGGCACAGCTGCTGCTGCTGCCCTCATGCCCTGCTGCAGCTCAGCCCGTTTCAGGCTTCACTTTGCATCACTCAGGCCCAAACTGCAAGGGGGGGATGACTGGAGTGGCAGGGGGTGATGGTGCCCAGCTCTGTGAAAGGGCTCCTCCAAAGAGCAGGGTGGGCACTGTCTCTGATCCCGTGGGGAGGGGGGAACAGAGGAATGCCAAGGCAGGAGAGGCTCTGAGGGAAGCATCCACCAGCTGTTGCTTTTCCTTGAGCTTGGTGCTGCTTTGAGGTCTTGGAGTCCCAGCTCTTCCCTTGCCTTGCTAAACTGCCCCTAAGGGACACGGACTGTTCCAGTGGGATGGCACCAATCTTCCTTGGGGTCTTCTGTTATCCTGGGTGTGTCTAGCAAGGATTTCTGTCCTGCAGAAATCAGAAAAACTGGGAAAAACTGGTTGTTCCATCATCCTGCGTTAGCATCACTTGTGGGGCTCCTGGAGATCTGATGTTTGCATCTGTCCTGCCCCAGCCCCAGGGACACTGGTGTCCTGAGAGCACTGTGAAAACCCTGCTGCTTATTGTACAGATATTTTTAGCACTCAAAGGACAAATATTTTCTGCCTCTCTATGCCAAAAACACCAGGAGTGGCTGAGGGCCATTTTCTCCTGCCATCTCCTCACTCTGGTGTAAGGCTCTGGCTCTAAGCAGGGCCTCACTGCTCCCTCTGCCTTCGGAGATCTGCCTCTGGATGCTGCGTGGAGGCGTGGAAGCCTGTGGGGAAAATTGTACCATCTGTGCTAAGATGGGAAAAGCCAGCCCTTCTTATTCCTGTTTCCCCCCCCCAGAAAATGCCCAGGTGCTGCTTTTCCTGGCGGCAGTTGGGTGGGATGGGATCAGGATCCAGAGGAACCAGCCCCAGCCCAGTCCTGGCAGCGCACGTGCAGTGGGGAGAGCTGCACCCGCTGAGCATGAGGCAGTGCCGAGATGGATGAGACTCTGGGAGAATGCTGTGAGGTTCAGATAAAATCTGCAGTTCTCAGGGCAGGGTCTCAGCGTGGTGGTGTCGAGGCTAAATGGAGTTTACCCACTTGGGACATGAGTGATGCGTTGTTTATCCATTTCTCATCTACACCAGGCGGTGGAAATAATTTCTTTTAATATCCTATCTTGACATTGGGAGGGAGGGGGGATCCCCCCACGGGGTGCTCAGGAGCAGGTGCATGGGGGGCTTGGGAATGCTGCCATTCCCTGTGGTGCTGGAGGGGGCTTGCTGGGAAGTCTGGAGGAGGGGCTTTTAACCCCCAATTTCTCCAAGGGTGTGCTGCTAAGGGGACGTCTGAACCCCCCTGAGTTATGTTGTGCACTGTGCAGAGAGCACCCTCACTTGTGTTCTCTCTCCTGGCATCTTCTCTCATAATCATTCATTCTCTCTATAAACAGATTTCCCAGTAATGGTTTTCATTTTCTTTGAAGTGTCCCATTCATTCTGCTGCTCTGCCCATTCATGTGCTCAGGGTTCCTTGAAAGGAAGACAGACACAAACATCCAAAGTGCTTGAAATATGCTGGTGGGGGAGGGGCAGGCAGAGGTATTTCTTTTTAAATCTATCTGTTTTAGGAGACTTTTTCATACTTTTTATTTTTTCATCTTTTTTTTGCCCACCTAAAGAATTATTTTGTCGCTTTCCCCTCATACTGATCCTGGAGCAGCCTGGTTTTTAGATTCCAGCCCCTGCAATATGTTCCTGCTGCTTTAAACTATTAATAAGTTGAAAATACGTTCTGGAGGCTGTTTTAATGCAGCCCCAAAGTTAAGCAGATGCTGAAGTGGTTTGCTGATGGGGTGCATTGCTGACCTGGGGCCTTCAGGCTGAGCCATGACTGTCAGCAGGGCTCGGCGGCCGGGCTCGCAAGAACACAAAGGAATATTTGGCCCTGGAAACCAGGAATTTTATTTCTCTGTGAGAGCAGGGGGCTGGAAGGGCTGGAAGGAAAGGCTGCTGTTCTTTAGGGCCAGCATAAACCCCAAGTGCTGGTCATTTGTCACATCCCGTAACGCTTCACCTGCACCAGGATCCCTTCCCTCTGCAGGACTGGCCCAGCTCTGAGGGTGAATCTGTGCAAATGCTCTTCTCCTTTGCCCCAATGTCCTTTGTCATCCTTCTGTGGTGTCTGAACTTCTTGGGGCTTCCTCAGGGACAGGGTTCCTCCTCCCTTGGGTGAAAAGTGACTTTGCTCTAACACCTGGTGTCACCAAATCTCTTTCCTTTCAATGACAAGGCGTGGCCTGCAATTGGCTCTAATTCCATCCTCAAAGCCTTGTCCCAGCATGAGAGGAGGAGACCTCAGGATTCTGGTCCTTTCCTAGGGAGGCTGAGTTCAGGTTTAGAGCAGAGAAGAACCCTCACCCTCTATAAGACGTGACTCCTGAGTCTCAGCCCTGGGAGCCTTCGCTAAACCGAGTGCCCCGAGCGAGTTCTCATGTCTGTTTTTCTCTCTTGACCACACATCCAAGGCTGCACGTGGCATTTTTGGGCTGTACCTGTGGCCAGCCTGGCTTTTTTCCTTAATTATTATCACCAGGGGGTTGGTGTATGGGAGCCAGAATAGCTTTGCTGTTTCTCTGCCAGGTTTTTGTGTTGGGTTGGTTTTTCTTAGGACACGTTTGGCTTTGGTTTCAGGCTGATAGGTAGTTCTGTTCTAAAAGGCTCCAGTAGGTTTTTTGAACCCTGAGCCTCAGAGAAATGGAGAATTGTGATTCCAACATCATGCCTAGTAGCACTAATAATAGTAAAGAACTGAAGGCTCGTATTTGTGTGAGAGGCAAGCCCAAATTTTCTTTCAAGACTGACCCTCTGCGTGGCTCTGGAGCAGGCAGGACCCTATTTCAGGTGGAAGGCTTGTGCCCACTTGACTCAGAGGGGTGGGGTCTGGAGCAGATTTGGGTGAGGAACAGAACTGGGGGAAGGAGGCAGGAGCAAACCAGCCCCTAGCATACCACAAATGTGTTTTATATTGTAATATCAAACATTGGCTTCTTCTGTGTTTTCTGTTAAAACAAGTCATAAAAGGACTACTTAAAGGGGACTCCATTCCTATATTTTATATATACCCACAGAGAACATGTGGAGTGCAGATAATGGTGACCAACCTTCCCCCCCACTGCCTCCTTCANGGATGAGATGGGATGTTCACCTCCCTGCTCGGGGCCAGAGGGAGAAGGGCAGGAGCGATGTCCCGGGAGGGACAGCGGGGGCTCAGCCCCTCGGGGAGCCGCTGGAGGGGCTCTGCGGAGGGCGGGAGGGGGGGGCAGCNATATTGTAATATCAAACATTGGCTTCTTCTGTGTTTTCTGTTAAAACAAGTCATAAAAGGACTACTTAAAGGGGACTCCATTCCTATATTTTATATATACCCACAGAGAACATGTGGAGTGCAGATAATGGTGACCAACCTTCCCCCCCACTGCCTCCTTCATCTCCTCCATCTAATAAGAAAAAGAACAGAGCTGGTGTTAACACAGGAGGGGTTGTTAATCTATTCGGAAACGGATTTTCGGNGGAAGAGCTGTCACAATAGCAGGATAGGAAACCGGCTATCCGGGACAGAGCCAGCTTTTAAAAGCCCCTAATCTGCCGGTCTATGTATTAAAGGGCTGATTTGAGGGGAGGACACGGCGGAGGGGGGTTAAAGAGGAGGCCTGACTCCTGTTAGCTCCTTCTAATGAGGCAGTTGAATAGCATTTAAAAAGGCTCCTGGCCTGGCATGAAATCTCACAAAGGAACCTCCTTATTTTAATGCACGCAACTGACTTTGCTTTACAAACACTTTTATAGTGTCCAGACACTTACAAATCGACCTTCAGTGATTCTCGAGTTAATATGAAGTCTTGGGAAACATTAATGTGCTATTAAAAAAAAAAAAAAAAGAAGTCTCTCAATAGATCTTTCTAGTCTTACAAACACTCTCAGAGTTCTTGAGTACTGGGCTCGGGGTATAAAAATGTAAAGTCGTTTAAGGCTATTAATGGGGGAAGGGAGTCGATCCTGCATTCCTTACTCGACTCTCTCATTTAAGCTATTAACCTCCCGCTTGTAGTTATTTGGTTTGTTGGGGTTTTTTCCCCTTTTTTTCTCCGAGTAAAAAGCAATGGATTTTGGCTTCGAGCGAGCATATTTAAAACCTCGAAGAAGGGCTTGTGTGTCGGCAAGTTTATCTTCCCCTCCCCAGCCCCCCCTTGATATGTCAGTTGATTCAATAAAAAATCCCCTATTACCACTCCCTGCAGACCTCGGCTCTCTAATTATCCAACAATGCGAGGGAAGAATTTTAGGGGTCCAGTCCTGCCAAGCGAAAAACTGGAGGGGATGGGAAGGGCGAGGTCGGGTGCTGTCTGAAAGCAGCACGGAAAATACCTCTTTCCTAAAAGATAATAATGAAAAAAAAAATTAAAAATCCGTGCAGCAGAAGGGAAACGGTTTAAATTGGCAAGGGAGATTAATGAGGGATGGAGAAAGCGTGGAGTAAATCGTGGTGGAATAGCCAGACACGGCAGGAAATGTGTGTAGGGTGGGGATGTACAGAGCGTGTACAGCCCGTGCTGATCCCGGGAGAGAGATTCTGCAGTTTGGGAGCTGCGATTCCCACAGGGTTTGTCCCACAGGCATGGAAAGGGAAGGAGGAAAAAGACAGACTGAGAAAGGAGCGTTGCAATGAGGAACGGGCCGAGATTTCAGGCCGGGTTTTGAGGGAGGGAGTCGCTTTCCACGACCCGCTGCTCCCCGGCGAACCGCGCCGTTCCTCACACTAACACTCGTTTCTCAGGACTGAAATTTCGGCTTCTCCCCGTTTTTACCGCCCGGCTGAGCTGGCGAGAGCAGTGACGGGAGCCCGGCCGCGAGGCGGGGTGAGGAGAAAACCAACCCAAGCCCAAACCACCCCACTCTCACGGCCCAAATTATCTCCTCTTGGCGCTCTTTCGATAAGGCCAGACAGGGGCGGCCGGGCCGGGGGACCGCGGACCCCCGCGCTCCTCTTTTGTCTGGTTTTCCCCCGGCTCCCGGTTGGTTTTTCTTTTTTATTCTTCTTTTTTTTTTTCCTTTCCTCAGTGAACAAAGAATGGATTTAAAGGCTGCTCCGGGCAGAGGCAGCTGTTTTTTCGGCGGCCGCTGCTCCGCGCAGCCTGAGCGCAGCGGCTCCGCTCCAGCGCAGCCCCGAGCAGCCGGCAAAATAAACAACGGGCTGCTTTATCTCTTTTTGCTTTCCCCCTCTTCGGCGAAATTCGCGGGAGGGGGAGTGGATCTGAGCATGAGAACAGCTGCTTAAAATCTAATGTAGACAAATAGACATCTTGTATAACATTAAGTTTTAGTAGGCAACTCATTTATTTTGAAGCGCGCTTGCGAATAGTTTGGCAAAGAGCTTTTCTCCCTTTTTCCTGTTCCTGGAGAGGAGCTGGAGAGTTTGCTGGGCTGAACGGGGATTTGGGAAGGAGCAGGGCGCTCTTGCCGTGAAGCTTTCCCAGCCCTCGGCTCTCCGGGCTGGGGCTGGATCCCTTTCATCCCTTTCACAAGCCCCAAACAAAATTAAACATAGGAAAAAAAAAGACCACAAGGATAAATGGAATATTTGCTATTCGGATAATTTAGGCCTTCTGCAAAGAACTTTAGAGAATCTTAAGGCTTAGAGAAGTGCGAAGTTTTGGTGCATCCCCTTTAGGCTTGCGCGATATTAAACGAAAATGCCTGGCACGGGATATCTCGAGTTTGTAAATTCCTTAGGAAAAGTGGATTCCTCCGTGGGATGGAGCAGGGATGGAGCAGGGCGCTCTTGCCTCGGCAGGACGGTCACATGGACCGTGCCGTGCCTCTGTCGAGGAACGGATAATTCTATTAATAATTATAATTGTTTCACAGGAATGTAAGGATTTTATGGGAGCCAAGAGCACGGAGGCAAAAAGCAAACCCGTGTCCAGCCAGCCGTGGGGAGAACAGCTCCAAACGAGAGGGTCGGAGTTCAGGGGGGATAAAAATCCAACGGACAAATAATAACTAGGAAATCAGGAAGTTACTCGGGGAGGTGTGCGCTGGCTGCTGCTCCCCACCGAGCGCGTCTCTGTCTCTCCAGGCCACGGAGCCGCCGTCCTCCCCAAATCCGTGCCTGGAGCAGGGTCCTTAGGGCTGGATACGGGAGAAAAAAGGGGGAAACTGCAATTGTTTGTGAGCTCGTAGGGACAACAGGCCCCTCTGCAGCGCTGCTGCCTTCTCCTGCCTTCAGAGTTTATTTGCACGGTTAAAAATGAGCCACGGGTTACCCACATTTTTTTGGTTTAATTCGTTATATTCGTATATTTATATACGAATTATATATATATTTATAAATATTCGTATATTTACGGTGTTTTATTCCTCGTTTGTACTGGTGAATTACTAGATGGAAAACATTCTGGGTGCCAGAATAAAGTTTTCCGCCGCATCAGGGGTTTGTTTGTCGGGGTTTTTCCTTCTCGCACAAACCAATTTCTCGAGCTGCCGGGGCGGCGGCACCGAGTGAATTCCCCGCTGGATTTCACCGCTTGGGAAAGATGCGATCCGGGCTAAAATACGGCTGGGTTTGAGCTGGGGTTCTTCGAGGGTTTTTTCGTTCTTTATAATAATAATAAAACCCCCTAAACTACCTGCACACACACAAAAAACCCCATATCTGACCCATTTAGGAGGGGGAAAACGTAGAAAGAAACCCGCAGCGTGATTAGAAAACGCGGTTTTGGGGCAAGAAGGGAAAAGAGCGGCGAGAGCTCTGGGGAAAGGATGAACCCCCGGTGCGTGAAGCTGCACGGGGCTGTTCCAATCCGCTCGCTGTGCCCTGGGAATGGAGAAGGAGCGGAGCTGCCGCCGCGGTTCCGCGGGCCAAGAGCAGCCGGGCCGGGAGCCGGAGGTGATTTATTGTGTGTTTGTTTGAAAGCGTTCCCCCCAAACAGAAACAAACCATTGATCTCCCTGAAAGGCGCCGAGCCGCGGCCCTGCAGCGCGGGGGGCGCTCCGAGATTCCGTCCCGCTGCTCGGAGCCAGGGAATTTCCATCTTTCCGCCCGATCCCTCGGCTTGGCGGGGGAGGAACGCTCCTTTCGCTTTAAACCCGGCTTAATTTTTGCCGCTTAAGAAAGCGAGCGAGCCCGCCCGAGCACGGAAGGTGCTGCCGGGTCTGTTATCCCTCAATTAGAACTTCATTAATATCTCCCGGTCGCTAGGCAGCAGCGCCTCCGCGAAGCGGGAGCCGGCCCTGTCTGCGCGCAGCTCAGTGCCAGGTATCGCCCTTCTTCTTCTAATTCTAATTCTGCTTATTATTTTGATCCCATCCGCCGTGCCTGCTCCTGCCGGCGCATCCCGGATCCCTCCCCGGCGTTGGGAAGCGCCCCAAGGCCGAGGTGTTAACGAGGGGGGACCAAAGGGCTGCGGAGCGGGGCGCGGAGGGGCGACAGGCAGCGCTCGGAGGAAACGCCTTGGGTTCCTTTACGGGCTCATTTTCTCCGAGGAGGGTTTTACTGCACGCGTAAAGAATTTTGAAAAGCAGCGGTAAATATTTTCTCTTCTGGCAAGTTATTTATTGGCATGAAGAGAGGATTTTTGTTGTGGGTTTTTTTGGTTTTTTTTTTTTTTTTTTTCCTCTCCCCCTCTTTATAAAGCTACATGTGGTGGCCATATAGGATCAGAAATAATGTGGCCTTTCTGGGTTTGAAGAACTGCTAATGTCATTAAAGGTCTTCCTAACACGCCGGCTAGGAGTTCAAAAAGCCTCGCCTTTTATCCTGAGCGTGTATTTGGTTGTTTATAAAGTGCAGACTTCCTCGTGCTCCAAGTGCATCGGGAGGATTCCTTCAAACTCCGTAGCCGGATCTGTTTTCAACTATATTCTTCTCTGGGAATTGGAAATCGGGCTGTTTAACTGGTGTGTTTCACACTTCTTTGCTGGCTGCTATTTTTATACATTTGACCGCAGATGAGCTTTTCCCCCCGCGCACAGAAGCAAACAAAGAATTATCCCCTTTGCCTCGCATTGCAGAAAATATCTGCGCCCGCCACTAATTGTCCATTAGCGCTAATAAGTGGCTAAAACAATAGCAGCAGATAACCCGCGCAACCTGTCTCCTTTATTTTAATTTGACTCACTGAAGTCGGGAAGGTTTTGACGAAGACCCGACTAGACGTGTCCAGGGAATCTGTGTACTAAACTTTTGGACTGTTGATTTTGAGGGTCACTTATCTAAGCTAAGTTCAAAGTGTCACCTGCTTTAATCCCTTTTCTGTCATGCTCGGAGAGACTCCACACAGCCCGGTTCGTTTCTCAGAGCGCCTGGAAAAATCTCTCTGTCTCGATTATTATTTTTTTTTTCCTTCCCCATTTTTACCCTCACAAATGCCTTTAAGAATTTCTCCCCTCGATTCTAGACTTTTAAGGAAAACTCGTTTGAATTCAATTATTAATATTTTCCGGGCATGCTCTTTCAGTGTGCCATTTGTAATATATTAGGATGAATTATATGTTGGATTAAAAAAAAAAATAAAGGAAGGGGGGGAAATGGCAAAAAAGGAGAAAAATCCGGAGAAAAAAAGGCCTATTCTATTAAATAGAAACAAGATGTTCAAATATAGAATACATGAATTTGAAATCTGGTGTTTTCCACTCCCGGATGCTGATGGCATTAAAAAAAAAAATCTACTTTGCTGCGCCTGCAATTTAAATCTTTAGCTGGAAACATAAATTATCCACCGGGATATTATTTTTAATTAAAATTCTCTTTCCTGAAGGAGTTGTTTTTAACTCCTCCTCGGTTTTCCTGCAGATTTTTCTTTTTCCCTCGGATTTCACCTTTTCATTAATTGAGGGATTCTTAAGACGTGTCTTGCAGCGGGGTTTTTGAGACTTTGCCAGAAAACAGCCCGCTTGTTTTGTTTGGGTTTGGGCGAGTGGTTTTGGGGAAAACGCAGAGTTTTGAAACAACTCGGAGGGAGCGGAGCGCTTGGAGCTCTCAGACACGTCGGTGAGCGGTGTTCAGACACACACACAAAAATCCCGTGCTCTTTTCAACCAGCTCTTGCATGCCGAGCTCCTCACTAAGGCTTTGGAGGGCCAAACCTCCATTTATGCCTCTCCAGCAGGTCTGAGGCACCTAAATAGAAACGGGAAAGTGCTGAACCCTCCCAAATCTGGGTGAAGACGAGCAGGACAGCTCTGGTTGATTGCCCCGAAAATCCAACCCTTTTCCTGCGTGTGCCATGAGCTGCCTTTACCATTTCCTCCCAGAGGATCGAGGCAAAGTTCCTCCGCATCCCAAAAAGTAGGGACTCGAAGCGCTCAGCGGAGTTCAAAAGGTTTGGGAGGAGCAGGGCACCACACCTGCTTTATGTTAGATGGGCTGAGAGGAGCCACCGCAGCCGCAGCCCAGCGTTCCCGGGGAATCCAGCCCCAGCCCCCGGGCTCGAGAGGTGCTCCTGGAGCATCTGCGCCACCAAACGCCTCCTGCTCCCTGGGAACAGATATTCGGGTGCTGCTAGAAGAGGGGAAATGGTGGAGGAGCCCAGGATCGGGGGGAGCTTGGCAGGGGGCTCTAAAGGTTCGAACACCGCAGGGTTTTCCCGTCTGGGGGTTTGGTGTTTTGTCTGTCAGAGGTGTCTCCTCCTGCCACTTCAAGCTAAAGAGGCAACAGCACTTGAGATGTAGTAAAAATAAGGAAAAACTTTTAAAAATCAGCTTCTTTTTGTATCCTGGGAAACTCTTCTAGGAAGGGAAAGGGAATCCTTTTAGAAAGGGAAAGAGGCAATGTCCTGTTTTCTCCTGGGGGGCCCTCCAGGAGCACTGGGGTCCTGCTCCAGCAGCTGCAGCTCTGCTGACCTGTCCGTGCTGCTCTCTGCCCAGTGTCCCAGCAGATAAGGCAGGCAGATGGGGACTGAGAGCACAGACAGAGCCATTGGGGCAGGTACAGCTGCTGATCTGTCTTAGTGGTTCCATGGACTTTTTTTCCCTTTTTCCTGTAATTTTGGAATCAGTTATTCTGCTATCAGCTTGCTCTAGAGATGGATGAGTAACACCAGTGAGATAAAAGAGTCAAGCCCCCCTTTCCTGTGATTTGGCTGCTTTTTGTTAACAGTGCTGAGTGCCATTATTTCCCACAAGAGACATCTGGAAAATCATCGATGTGTGGTGGAGAAAGTGGCTCTTCTCTGCTCCGTGCTTCCCTTTGATCCAACATGGAGCACAATTCACTGCCTCTTGAGATCAATAGCTGCCATCCTGGGATATTTTTCACTCTCCTGCGCTGTGGCTGATTTGAACCACTTGAAGAAAATATCAATGTTAGCTGCTTTCTGTCTTAGCTGGTGTTTATTTATGAATTTGTGACAGCAAGGGCGATGCCAGGAGGAGAATGGCATGGACCAGCTGGATATCATGAGTACTGCCATCTGAGTGGTTCCTCTGAGCTGGGTTGGCTTCACCCTTGTAACAGCACACGACTGGAGATTTGCAAAAGTCTGGGTGGCCGTGGCTGGGCTGTGCAGTCTCCCAGCAATCAAAGCACACATCTCCAGAGCCAACAGCATCAGCTGCTGGGATCTGAGCTGGAGCTGCCTACCTGGAGGGGGAATGGGTTCGGAGCTCTTCGGACCGGGGATAAAAAGGGGGGAGCAGAGCGGGAAGGGCTTTGTGTGTTTGAGTTCAGCAGCAGCATCAAGCTGCACTCTGGTCTTTTTAACCCAGAGGGGCCACCCTGTGATCTGTGTGCAGCCCTCTGGTGCTTTGGATGTGGCTCCTGACCCAGAGATGTGTCGTGGTCAGGCAGGGCAGGGCTGAGGTTACCCCTGGTTTGGTGTGGGCACAGGTCAGGGCTGAAGGGGCTGGTGTTAGACCCAGCCCTGTGCTCTGCACATCCCTGAGACCTCCATCCCTCACACCCACAGTCCTCCCCACCTCTGCTTTTCAACTCCTGAGTGGAAAGACAGCTGGGTGGGCGAGAGTGACTGTGTGAAGCTTTTCTTTTAGAAAGCAGCTCTTGGATACGTGAGAAGTCCTGACAGCACTGAGCAGGAACTCCTGACCTGTGTACTGACTGCACAGACTCTGAGAGGTTTGCCTGCTCGGTACCTCTGCTTTCCAGCACTAAATCCTGTAGTACCCGACCTGAAAGGTCCTGCTAATATGGGCAGGATCAAGCACAGGCCTACAAAGAGTGAGGGAGGTCATTATTTTCACAGGAACTGCAAGTTGGACCCTAAATCTTCAGAAGAGAGCAGTGCCTACAAACCAGCTGTCTCATATATCTGCTGTGCTGAACTGGTAGCAGGGAGGGGAGAATAAAAACGTGTTTTGCAGTATAATATTGCTTTGTGCCTCTAAAAAAGGCTTCTAATTTTATGTTTTAAAGGCAAACATTGCAGCTAATTGAAGAGCAGAGAGGGAAAAATGGATCTCCTTTTCTAAGTGCCAATAAGACTGGGTTCTGGGCCAGTGGTTCTGTGAGAGGTCTCCATTTACTACCTGTCCTAAACCTCAGGTATTTTAGAAGGAAAATGCCTGCCATATATTAAAGAGAAAAGTCATTAAATGGATGTCAAAAAAAAAAAAAAAGACATAGGATAGAGAAAACCCATATGACTGAATTTATGGCTTGCTTAGGAAGCACAAGGTAGCACTGAGAAAACATGAATGGGAACAAGGGGGCATCCATGCAGCAGAAAAGGCTTTTACCACTTGCTGCCTTCCCAGTGCTGACCTCGGAAGAGGTCCACCACGATGGCAGTGTCACTGACCCAGACCCTCCTCCTGCCTTTCCCTCTGCCCCCCTCACCTGAAGAGCACAACCCTCCTCCTCCTTTTCCCTGAGAGTTGGGTTAGGCCCCGTGCCCAGAAAGTCGCTGGGATTTTATTGCTCTGTTGAATGCACCCATTTGCCTCTGGAGGAAAGTGCTGGAGCAGCCCTGAGCCAGCAGGAAAGTCAAGGCTTTGTGGGCATCCGGGCAGGAGTCAGCCTAAAGGAGTAGGGGAATGCTCTTGGGGACAGAGGATTGGGGTCTTGGCTTTGGGAAGGAGGCTGCAGGAAGAGAGGAATGTGGAATTTTACCCATCACTTGGATGGGAGCTGAGTGTCCAGAGCATGTGGTGTCACACCAGCAGTCAAGGTGGTGACACACCTGTGGGCAGATGAGATCTGCCCCTGGGAAGAGCTGTCCTGTCCCCCAGGCTCCTGTGGCTCCAGAGGTCTGGGCAGAGCTTGGAGCGAGAGGATTCCCTGTAAATTAGGGAATGGGACCACGGGGAGCAGGAGACAGGCAGAGACAATGAGCTGGGTAATGCTATGAGCTCCTGTTGAACTCCAGGCTTTCCTTTTGGACATCCAACTGGAATTAAAGATCTGAAAATCCTGTCCTAGAGGGCATCTGTCCTTCCTAACCCGTTCCCTTCTTGTCTTTGAGTCCAGCTGTGAGGTGCTGTGGCCCTTCCATGGGATCAGCCTCGGGGCTGGGCTGGGCCATGGCCTGGGCCGATGGCTCCCCGGTTCTGCTCCAGAATCCCAGGAAACCCCAGTGCTGGCAGCCCAGGAGACGGGGTGTGGTGCTGCTGCTCCTCTCTCCCACTCTGCAATCCCCAAAGCTCCAGGTGTTTTGGAGGGAGGATGTCAGAAAGCACCAGGGCGGAGCAGTGACTCCCATCCCACACCGTGGGCAGTGGAATGGAGCTTGGGTTGTTGTCTTTTCTCCTTAGCTTTGTGCCTGCTTTGATGGCCCAGCTCAGCTCTAGTGCCAGTCCCTGTGGAGAGAGGAGGGCTGATCCCTGCCTGTCCTCACTCCATGTCCACAGCTGCTGACTGCTCAGGTATCCCTTGCAGCAGACCCAGCAGGGTCTGGCTGTGGGGTGAACACCTTCACTTGAGCTGATGGTGGATTAACCCCACAAAAATACGGCAAAGAACCTGGATTTTCTGTCAGATCAGGCACTGAGATGGCTCCATGGCTCAATCCCACATGGTTCTGGTCCTTTCTCTGACTTGGAGTGGTTTTGGTATGACCGAGACAAGGGAAGTGGTTTCCAATCCCTCCTTTGTTGCCAAAGGACTGGGAAGGGGAGAATGGGAAGCAACAGCAGCAAGAATCCTGCTCTGAACTGGGTGGGATAGATAAAGAGTTTGGGAGGGAGCAGATTTGTTTTCTCCTCTGCTACTGCTGTGCCCTGTGGTCTCAGGCGCTTCACCTCACCTTCCTGTGCCTGCCTTGTCCCATCCTCCTGCCAAAGGAGCCCTGCAGAGACAGGGCCAGCCTCTCCCTGTGTTTGTGGGATGCTTCACACGGTGGTGTCTGTCACAGGGTGGCCTCTGGACTCTATCACAGCCCTACTACTATTAATAATCCAGAGGATTAGGAAGATAAACCAGCTACAGCAAGACTCGGGCTTGTCAGTGCTGTCCACTGACTTGTGGTATCTCCTAGGTGGGGGAACTGCTCTGCTCTGTTTATTTGCAGTCCATAACTTTGCAAATGGGCTAATAGAGGCTCAGGTTTTACTTCTTTGCAAACCCCTCAGCGTAGGAGACATCTGTGCTGACAGAATTATCTTTCTTCTTCTTCTTCTTCTT
>VYXD01013573.1:33313-43430 GCA_013397195.1 Hylia prasina
GGGGGGAACGGGGGGGGGGGGGGGGGCTTTTTCTTTTTTTTTTTTTTTTTTTTTTTTTTTTTTTTTCTTTTTTTTTTCCCCCCGTTAAGTCTCTTTCAAGCTGAATTTATGTTTGTGTGATGAAATGCCCCTCTGTGTTTAACATTCCCAATGATCATTTGTTTCCTTAGCTCCATTACTCCTTTATGAGAGCGCCTTTCGCCCGGGCATGTTTAATCATAACCGCTTACGCAATATTTTCTTTGGGATAGATTCACTCAGCCTTATTACATATCAATTATTTCCTTACAACTTCGTTCCACACCAGCTGCTTTGTTATCTGGGCCTGCCACCCCTTCACCCCCGCCCCGGCGCGTGATGGAAAGGGAGGGAGACGTTTGTTTTTCCTAGGATAAAATACTGCTAATAATAATGCGGATTGAGTGGAAGGAGAAGGGGGAAGCGGGGGGAGAAGCCGGGCCGGGGATGCTCCGCGGGGCTGCGTGTCCCTGTCCCAGGCAGGACCACGGCGGGGCTCCCCTTTCCCCCGCGCGGGGACTCCCCGTCTCTCCACGCTTTTGCGCCTCTTTTGGGAGCTGCTCCGCCGTGTTTGAGCCTCCCCGGCTCCGTGCTGGCTCAGAGCGGAGATTTCTGCTTCACAGTGCCCGGGGGAGCTTTCCCCACCCAGCCTCCCTGCGGCTCCTCCTTTCCATCTGGAAGGACATTTCCAATCGATTCGAGCCCCTCCCGCCCGGACTCGAGTTCGAAATCATTTCGGTGCGAGTTTTATCGGAATTTTACATCGTAAACACGCCGCCAGATTTGGCTCCTCTTCCCGATGCCGGTTTTCCTGGGCTGCCCCGGGATGGGCTTCGCTCGCCGCACCCCAGGGTGCTGGGCTGGGGGGAGCTTTGCTCCTCGTCCAGCTGGCAAAGACGGGTGGGAGCAATCCCGACAGGAGGGAACCATCCCTGACAGGCGGGGAGAGCCGGGCCCGTGAGATCCCGCCGTGCTCTCCTCTCACCCTCTGCTTTTCACCCTTCCAGCCCCAGCACCCGAGTGACAGAGTTTCATTTCCCGTTTGGGGAGGGCGGCACAGCGAAGATTTCTTTCCTTTTCTGCCCTTTTCCTTCTTTATTTTTTTTTTTTAATTTTATTTTAATTTTTATTCTCCCTTATGCCGAAGAAGTCGAGATCCTTTGGTTAACTCGTGTATTTATAGGGGAAATATATATATCCATTTATGCGGGCTATAAAGCTGCGCTGGGGAAGGGAGAGTGACCTGCTGCAGTCCTGGGTCCTACGCCATCGGGACTCGCTGGGACAGCGACTCTGAACCGGGACACCCAGATTTGGAGGGTGTCAGGAGCCCCGGCAAAACACACTTGGGAATTGGGGGGGGTTTAAAGCTGAATTTCCTGGCTCTGGCGAGCTGCTCTCTCCATCATCTTTACGCGCACACACGGATATGTGAACAGATGACTTGGCACCGGTGAAAAACACTTAAAATAATGCCTCTGCCTCTGGCCAGGCCTGTGTAAATATCTCACTCTCCCACATGCCCGCCTGGCTTTTCCTGATGCTGCGTTACTTGATCACAAATACATCATTTGCACGAGTGTGTGTATACACGGAGGCGCTTTGATCTCGGCGCAGAAATGCCCCCCCCGCGCCTTCGCAGGGGCTGCAGCCCCGAGAACAAAAGCGGAGAATAAAAATGCTCAAATAACACATTTTCAAATGGGAAGCGTGTGTCGGCTTCCTTGAGTGGTTCTGGCACTTGGAAAGGGGAGGGGGGGGGGGGAAAGAGACTTTATTGAACATATAAATTTAAACTTAGTTACCGCTAACCGTTGCCTTATAAAAGGGGTCCATATAACCCACATCCATTTTTTTTCCTGGAGTCCTCAGGCGCGTTTCCCAGCTCAGCCGATCTCTTGGCAGCGCCAGGCTGCGAGGAGCGGGGCTGGCTGCGGGCTTTCGCAGGGGGAGATGTTTATTTTTCAGTCATTGTTGGCTCCCTCCCCTGGATTATTTTACTGCTGCAGATTTAAGCCCTTCTACTTATTTCTTGATTCTCTGGCAGCGCTCTCTGCACGCTGCTCCCAGCTCTGCGCTTTCTCCCCTCGCTGCGTCTCGGGGTGGTGAAATTACAGGGTACGAGGGAAATGTGTAAATTATAGGGTTTATTAAAATGTAGGTGAGCGTGGCTCTCCAGGCGAAACAGATGCAGGATGGCTTGAAGTCAGGCAGCCTGACAAACTGCAGAGCAGCGGAGCAGGGGAATCATTAGAGGGACATTTCCCGCAGGGAGAGAGGAAGCGGCCCCGGGGTGCCGGGGGGAGGCTCTCCCTCCAGGAGCCCCCGAAAACCAGCCCAGATTTCCCCCGGGGAACAGCGAGGGGGTTGAGCCCAGTAAAGCGGGTGAGGCCTCTGAGTGTTCACCCCCTAAATTCCGCATCCCTTCTCTCCCAGGCCCGGGAAGTCCGAGGAGCTTCCCCCCTTTCTCTCCCCACCCAGCCGAAGACCCGACTTCGGAGGCGATGATTTATTTCGGCTAAAGCGTAATTCTCACTTTATAGTTTGGCTTCTCCAATATTAACCTCAACTGCTTTTATGTGAATCTCAGGGCTGATGAAGGGACTTCTGCGGCAGGAGAGAGCTCTCAGAAGGACCTTGAGGTTTGGGCACTGAAACTCCCTTTTCCCTCTTTCCCTCGCTACAGGGAAGAGCAAACTGGCAAGAGACGGGGCTGGGATGTCGATACAGAGTGAGGAGTGGAGGAAAAAGCCCAGGATGAGGTGGGCTCCGTGCTGCCCGGCTCGCAGCCTGCAGCAGGGGATGGAGCTGGGATAAAGCGGGCTGAGATGGCACCGGGAGGGCGAGGGCTCGCGGCAGGAGCCCGTCCAGCTTTCCCTGAGGGCAGCTGGAGGATGGATGTGCTCTCCTCGGCAGGGCAGAGATGCACCCTGCGCCTCTCCGGAGCTGTTGTCACCCTGCCCGAGGAAGGACAAACACCCTGCGGTCCCTCCTCCTGTCACTGTGGGACCTGTAGGGAAGAAATCCCGTAAAGGGAATCCTGGGGGTGTTCTCTCACCGCTCGTGTTCCCACACCTCGTGGAGCTAATGAAGCCTTTATTTATTCGTGTGGTTTCTGTTTGTTTTGGAGGGTGTCGGAGCAGCGAAGAGCAGACAGAGGTTAACAAAGAAAAGCGTTATTTACGAATCCCCTCGCAGCGTCTATTCGAGGCAACTAAAACACCGTCATAAAAGGAGTAATTAGGAGAGTACTGAAGTATTTATTCAGCTCTTGTCTTCAAGAGATTGGTTTGGGGATCTCAACCAGCCTGGCTGTTTTACCGCAGCGTGGCCGTCATCTCCTCCTGTCCCTCGGGCTGTGAAATGGGGAGGAAGGACGCTCACACCTCCCTCCCCTGTAAAACCAAACCTTTCTTGGTTTTACAGCGCTGCTTATCAGTCCTGCCTCTCAATTTATGTCCTACAAACTCATCTATGAGCTCAGCTGTCATGTTTCCTCCCTCCGTCCTTTGTTTGTTTGTTTGTTTGTTTCTAGGCACTGCATTGATTTAAGAGGAGCACATGGGTGAGGAAATGGTCCTTCGGCAGCTTTGGAAGCAGATCTCTGTGAGGGGAAGCTGAGACAGGTCTGGGTAGGAGAGACTGGAAGAGCAGATGGATTTTACATGAGGATGTGGGAGAGCTCGGACTGAATAGTGGGAACGGGGAAAGAGGCCATGTCAGCAGGGAACAGAGGAGGAACCTCCTCCATGAACTCCATTTCTCCTCTAGGGAGGCCCTGGCTCTGGACAGATGCAGGAATTGCTGAGGGGGTTCTCTCATTCAGGGAAGTTTCCTGACTGAAAGGCCTTTGAAAGACAAGCAGATTTGCAAATAAAGGACTGTCAGAACCAGCTCTTCAGCTCAGCTTCCCGCCCTCTCGACCCAGGGATGGGAGTCAAAAAAGGCTGGTTGCTGAATGGAAAAGTGCCTGATGTGCTGTGGGGAGAGCTTATGCACTCAACAGCTGTACTCGCAGTGCAAAGAGGGGCCTTTTGTGCTGCTTGATATTTCAGCAAAAGCTGAAAAGGAAATGAAGCAAACCCGTCTGCGTTTCCAGAGGGAATTCTGCAGTGTGCAGGCTGGAAATATCTCCCTCTTTTCCCTTGGACTCCATGGGTATTTTTATGTTACTTTAGATCATGATCCTGGGTTCTTGGACTGCTTCTTCTGGGGTGCTAGTCTTTCTAAAAATAAAAAGAAAACTCTATTCCTAGAAGTATTTCCTCTCTATTTTTGACTGTTGGCTCCTCATTTTTAATGAGGATTTTTGGGTTTGTTGTTGTTGTTGGGGTTTTTTCTGAGCCCATGAGGTCACCTTTTCTCCTTTGCTGGGGGGAAGGAGACCTTTGCATAAATGCCTACACTTTGCCTCCGTGCTTATCTCAACTATACATAACTCTCCCAGCCCTGCACTGATTTGTGAGCTGCTCATTCCTCGGCGGGGAGGACCAGGCCCATGTGTTTGGAAACACCAGGACAGCCGGGCAGGCAGGAGCTATCAAGTGTGAGGGTGATTAACTGGATGGAGGCCTCCAGGCTGGAACAGCCCGAGGACAGGGCTGTGAGGATGGAAGAAGGCAAGTGTCAAGTGCTGGCTCTCAGCTGTGCATGGAGCTCACGTTGTTCCATGATCTAATGCCCGGCCAGCCCCTCGTGCTGGGCTTAGATGTCCCCCAGCTGAGGAACTAAACAAAGCCAAGGTGCCAGCTGAAGCCTCCAGCTAAAATTGTCCTGCACCCGTGTGGGGAATCTTCCTGACTGATGGGAAGAGTGCAAAAGGCAGGTTGTGTGCGGGAGGCAGCAATAAAACAGGATTTATCCAGAGGGAGGGAGATCTTGCCTTGCTACCGAGCAGCTCTGAGCTGCTACTGCTGAACTGCAGTGCCTTGGACTGCTGCCTGTGCTCTCTGCTTCCCTGGGCTGCTCCTCGTGCTGCAGATGGATCCATCAGGCTCTGGCTATTCCCACTCCTGGCCCATCCATGTCACGCTCTAGAAGATCCGGTAGCTCGGGGATGGTTTCTCTCTTCTGCCACCTGCCTCTGAAGCTGCTGCACATGGGGTTCACTTTTGCTGCCGTGCTGGGTGGGTTCAGGCTGTCTCAGCCCCAGATCTGCTGCCACAACTGTCCTTTGCTTCCCTGGTTCCTGCCTGGTTGAGATGGGCCCAGAGGGAGGTGAGATTCGCCATCCCAGAGCAAAACCAGTGTGGCCACTGACGCAAACTGGAAACCAGCACGAGCGCTGTAAACACGAGTGTGTGCACACCAGTGTGGGTATTCACCACGTATTTTATCCCTAAAAATGCTCAGCCTGTTGTAACAATCCTGATCTCTGTGGAAATGAGCAATGCATCTCTCTCCTGTCTGCTGCTGTGCCTCCAGTTCCTCTCAGAGCCCCTTGGGACCTGACATCCATTTCAGCCCCAAAGACAGAAAAGACTGAAGGGTTTTATTGTGTGATGCACAAGGGACAGATTGAGAATTCCCAGCCAAGGATCAGCAGAGGTGAAAATGAAGCAAAACCGAAGCAGAGGAGGGATTGATACTGTGGGATATCAGTGACAGTGGAACTGGCTTTTCCATCTGAAAGGAAGAGCAAGGATGTGGGAAGGGAACAGGTCTCTGAAGTCCACTGAGGGAGAGCAGAGGCTGAAAGGAGGCCCCAGCATGAATTCTTCCCTTCCCACTAACTTGGGGCGTTTTCTCTATTCTGTACAGAACGTGATACTCTCTCAGGAGTGACCCTGCTGACCTCCCGCCTCCTGATAGGATGGCGAGTAAGTGAGTGCAAAATAAATGGCACCAAATAGACCTTTTCAAAGAGAATGAGGGAAATAAATCAGGTTATTCTGGTGTGGCATTGACAGCATGTCAAAACAACTCCCCAAAGCGTGAAACTTGGCTGGGGAATGGTAATTCCACTGCCATGATCCTCACATGCCAGATGTATGGCTTATCATCATGTCTGTCTGTCTGTCTACCTGGCTGCCTACCTGCTGTTCCCCCAGGATCCAGCCCTGGAGCACACATGAGCTTTTTATGAGCTTTTCTCCCATTCTGGAGCAGAAAGTGGGGTGTAAATGGGTGAGGGTTACTCAGGGAGGAAGGTCTGTTAGAATGTAATAGCTGGGGACTCACTGTGGCCAAATTATCTGCTGGGCAGTGCCCTGTCAGATGGGCGCTCATATTTTATTTGTATTTTATTTACAGAAGCCCTGTTGTCTTGCTGAGACCCATTAGGCAGGTGGGTGATTGCAAACCCTGATGGATGCTGCGCTCTCAGCCTGGTGAGTTATTGTTGTATCCAGGCTTGTACTACCCGGAGCACCTTTCCAGCTCTCCAAAGAGCAGTGACAAACAGACCTAGGGCCAAAAAAACCTGCCAAAAAAACCCCCACATGGCATTGTGTTCTGTGGAGAGCACAGAATCAGCCTTCAAGGATGCACACACACAAAATCACCGCTTGCTAATTCCACCAGGAAACTGGGACATGAAATCCAAGTGTAAGGAGCCCCTGGCAGGCTCTCAGAATTTATCTGTGCTGATGGGGAAGAGCTGATGGAGGAGCTGGGAACAGCAGGCAGAGAGCCCCACGCCCTCCCTGTGGCTCTCCAGACGCACATCCCTGGATCTGCTGCGTGCAGGGGTCTGTGAGAGGGAAGGCACTTGTGGATTTCATGCCTGTGAGCTTCACAGTTACCCCAGCAGGAGCAGAATAAAGGAGGCTCAGAAATGCTACTGAAGTTAGTTAGCATATTGGAACATTCCTGGAGATTTCTGTAAGTCCAGAAAAACTGTAGAAAATTATCCTCCCCAGTAATTTCCAGGGCTAAGGCTGAGCTCACTTCCAGTAGTGCAGCTGCTGTAAATTTCTACTAATTAGCAGAAGGCTGAGTAATTTGGGGAGTAGTTAATGTTTTGGCATTTGTGTGCTTGTTTGTTTTTCTCGTTGGAGGATTAGGGGGAAACGGATCTGTGCTGCACGTTGGATCTGGTAGCAGGGGGGTGTTTCTGGTGCCAGTTTGGAGCACATTTCCTGCTCTGCAGAGCCTGTTTGAGCAGTGGAGCTCAGGACACAGCCAAGGGCTCGAGCACACAGCCTTTGATGCCAAGCTGACCCACCAGCAATCCTGTCCAAAATCCATCGGTAATTTTGTGTTTCTGGAGGTGATCTTGGAGCTGTAGCTTCCCTAGGTGGGGGACTGTAGGAATCTGAAGGAGCTTTTTAAAAAATTGCTGCTGTTGGTGAGATGTAAATGAAACATGACCAGCAGAAGAACTCAGAGCAGACAGGTATGAGCTTTAGAACGATGCCTCATCCTTAAAGTCCCCCTGACCCCACATATTGGTGTTGTCTGAGCTATGCAGGACTCTCTGTTCCAAAGGTAGATAAAACTCCTTTCTTCTGACTAGAGTAAGCAGTGTGGTCTGGTGGAGGAGGAATGAAGAGGGAAGTGTCCTGGAGTACAGGAGCAGAGCCCACGTTCCGTAATTTCCCAGCACTTCCACCTTGTTTGTGACACCAATCCCCCCTCTCACCTCGGCTGGTGAGCGTCACGTCCCAAACGAGAGCAAGGGGAGATGTCCCACCTGAGCCTGCTGGGAGGGCAGTTCCTGGCAGTCAGGTGTCAGAGCCCTGCTGCTGCGGGCTCAGGGAGGGCTGGCAGAGCCCGGGGAGGGACCGCCTGCCTCACAGGCTCTCGCAATTCCAGGTGATCGTGGAAGAGCTGCTTAATCCAGAGGGGTCACCGGCACATCCACCGCATGCTGCAGGCTGTAAAACACTTCCCAACACCCTGTAACAAATTTAAGACCCTTAGTACAAAAGACCAAAAGCCACAAAACCTTGAACACGCAGGAGAGATCAAGGGCAGTGCCAGTGTCCTGGGTCCCAGCAGTAGCAGGGAAATCGTGAAGTGAAAAAGTCCAGACGATCTTAGGAAGTGGACCATGGCCCACCCTACAGAGAAAAAGCAAGAAAACCCCACCAGTCCCTGCCAAATCTGACCCGAGGGGAAATTCTCTGCTGAATACAGGCCAAAACCCAAAGTAATTGCATATGTACTCTTTAAAAATGGATTTTATTTAGGAGAAACACATTGTCATCATCATCCTGTAAACTGCGCCAAATGTGCGCCGAGGACTTTCCGTAGAAGGAGACCTGGGAAGGCTGTGGAGCTTTGCAGGGAGGCTGGGATGAGAGAGGGACCCCCATCCCACACAGCCTGGCTGCTGCCAGAGGGAGGACCCCTGTAACACCCCAGATTTCTCAGGAAACAAGGTTGGACTTGGCTGGAGCTGCTTTGGTTTGTCTTGCAGGAGTCCCCCCGCCAGCTGTGGTGCATTGGATTGATGGCTTAGAATCAGCGTCAGCCTTCTGAGAGCCAGACAAAGTTTTGGGAAGGGTTTCCTCAAGGTCCTGGCCTGAGGAACCTCGTTCAGGGTTGGAGCATCCATGGTGGCTGCTTGAGCACAAAGCAGCCTCTCTGTGCCTCTGCTGAAATCCTGTCTGGTGCACAGGGCCTGTAAAAGTCCCAAGCACCACTTCAGCTGACTAACCAGACCGAAGGACTTGTTCTTAGGGGAAATTTGCTTCTGTTTCCCACAGTCCCAACCCCGTTTCTCCCTCTTCCTTCTCTGTTCTCTTTGATTGCACTCTCTGCTCTCAGTTCAGGCAGCAGTGGCAGTCAGAGCTCTCTCAGGCTGCAGTTCCACTGTGTCTGGGAGCAGATGGATCTTAGAGCACTTGCCAGAAGGGCTTATCCAAATTAGAGCTTCCAGCCTTGCTGAAGGAGCCAGTTCTGTGCTCTGGATAGAATTAAGAGGGGCTGGGGGGGGAATGAATAGAGGTGGTTTTTCTCTCTTCCCACCCTTTTGCGGAGCTGTGTGATGCTGAAATTCCTTATTTTCATCAGGATGAGCCCACCATGAAATCTCAAAGCAACCCAAATGGCATCAGAAGAGACAGCAGACTGTCACTACAACTGTTCAAACAAGGGGTCAAAAATCACACAGAGGCGTTGGAATTTTCTGTCAGAGACCCTGAAATTTTGCCTTTCCTAGGAAGGGAATCAGGGCTCCCGTGACTGGGCACTGATTTGGGAAACTCTGGGAGTGTGGGATGTGCTGCTGTCCCTGAGGCCACACGTGTAATAAGGACACTCATGCACTAGGGACTGCACAGATACCACCAATCCACCTGGGAATCTGCTGGCTGGGATGAGCAGCAGCTCTTAACACTCAGGGCATCCCAAACTGTCTGAAACGTGGGGATTTGCATCCCCCCGAAATTGAAATGGCTGACAAACCTTCTTGGTGTTTTCTCACAGTTGTGTCGTGACACTGGTGACACATGCAGAGAATTGATGTTTTCAGGTCTGTAGGTGAAGCCATGGACAAAAATTTGGGGCAGGATGGTCCTGGCTGGAGATTTCCTTAGGGTGAGGTCCTCTCCTTGCAGCTGTGGTGTTTGCCATGGGTAGATCTGTCCTTCCTGCTCCATCCCAGTGACCTTGGCCTCTGTTCTGGCTGAGCTGAGGAGCCTCTGTGGCCACAGAAGGTCTCACAGGCAGCTGGGGCAGTGGCTGCGCTCTGGAATCCAATCTCCACTGAAACCTGGTGGCAGGAAAGCTTTGGCACAGGGAGGGCTGTGACCAGCAGGGTGTTCCCAGCACCCCTGACCGTCCAGCAGTGATATCCAAGGCAGGGCAACAGGCTCAGGCAGCTGCAGCTTCACAGTCCTGCCTGGCCCCAGATCTGCTCTGCGTGGACATCCCCACTCTGAATCCCTCTCAGGCTGATTTCTGAGCATGCTGAGCTGTCAGGCTGTGATGGGAGCCTTGCTGCAGGCTCCCTTTTTGTGCCTGGAGAGAGCCAGGAGGAGCAGCAGCAGGTCCAGCAGGCCCAGCTCTCACTGGGGATTCCCAAAGGAGCCCTCTCTCACCTCTCTCAGCTGCAGAAAATACAGCAATAAGATTTAATGCCAGCTCACCTGGTAAAGCTGGAGGGACAAGCATTGTGGAGAGAGTGTTGGCATCTATTTTTTTTTTTTTTTTT
>VYXD01013586.1:0-91053 GCA_013397195.1 Hylia prasina
TTTTGCTTGGTTTTGTTTTGTTTGTGTTATAGCATGTATGTGTATTCACACAATACATAAAATTGTTGTCAAAACAATGAAAATAGTCTGAGGTACCTCAGCAGCAAATAATTCCAAATGTGACATTTAAGGGTGAAGTACATAGTAACAGCATTCATTTGGTCTCGAGACTGCCAAAATCTTACAGCTACATTATTTCTTCAAACAATAGCATGCTGTGCTCATTATATATTGGACAGCATATAAAGCAAGCTCCTATAGTTATATACATATTGCTTCTCCCCAGATTCATGCTATGGAGCATCAGGGACTTCAGCTTATTTTAACTAATATAAATTAGGTTGGAATCCCTACAATAGTTGAAGTGCAGTTGTGCTTTTCTTGGGTAAGTAAATATCTCTTTCCAAAAATCAATTTTTTTAGTGGGAGAGGAAGATTCATCTATTCGATAAAATGATTTCTAGATCCTTAACATGAAAAAGGCTGGTGACCACAGCTTCCTCAAAGTCAGCTATAAATTTCTTTTTATTTGCTTAATCTTTACTCTGCATTGTGTGTATGTGTCAGAATCACAAAGTTCTACATAACTTTGAAGGCACCTTGTCCTCGAAGTAAAAAAGAATAATATTGTCTTCAATTTTCTTCTATTTTATTTCTGCTTTTCCCATCCAGCAAGCCAGTCAAATAGACTCTGCCGTGTAGATGACAGAGGAACACATCACGCTCAATGTCCTTGGGCATATTTTGTTGACTTTAAATAGTATCTAGCACTTCATGACAGAAAATCATTTCCATTTCAGAACTTTAAAAGCTGAAATAGCAGAAAGATAGGTAGGCCTATTGCAGTTCACTAAATACACAGTGAGAAACACTTCAAAATGTGTCCTTGTCTAAAGTCTTTCATGCATCATTTAATAAGCTGAGAACCTGAATTACAGTTAATAGTAAAATATAACATCTTTAATTTTAATGACAAAAAGTCCTCTTGTGTTTGCTCTCTTACTGAACTATACATTAACCTGCTAACTAGGATTGCTCACATTTTATAGGTCTGACAGAACAAGTACAAGAATCTGAACCAGCATATTGTTCTAAAACAATTCATTAGTGAATGTGAGTCAGCAGTCTTGTTACATCAAAGACTTGTGTATATTTGTCTGTTGAGAAAAAACAAGAATGGAATTTCCATTCTTTTTTTCTTTTCAATAAAGTTCTTACAATGTGAGTTATTTCATTCCATCAAAGTTTGGAAGAATAGCCTTTCCCATGTGACATATGAAGTATGCTGCAAATTGTTACAGACTGCTATGCTTGTAGCATATGGCTGGTTTATGACAATTAAACAGTTTTCAGCCACTATAAAAATACTTTTTCCTCTTGTTGTCCATTTTCAAATAGACACTTTAATTCAACTAAATTTAGAAAGTGTCTGCATCCAAGAAAGTCACTTCTGACACCCTGCGAAGTCACTGAAGAGAACAGGCTCTTTTAAGGTGTCATCTGATAGTTGAGTATGTTCAGATGACATCACATTAATTTAATTCTAAAGTGTTTTCCTATTCTTATTGACTATACCTTTATAGTCAACTTCAGATGTCAGTTTCAGAGACAGCAGCCTCTATTTTCCGCTCTGCATTGGTCAGATTAATCCTGTTTAAAATGTCCACTTTCCATCTACAGGGTCAGTCAAAAGGAGCCAGTACAAATGGAAGAAAGAAAAAACAGACACTGAGGATGGAGCTCATGGCACCTACCTGGCATTCTCTGCTTTGCCTGCTGATAGAGACTGTGCAAAGCCTATGCAGCTTTATGTGTCTGTGCTATCACCAGCCAAGACATTCACCAATATTCGTGTGACTTGATTTCAGTGTTCTGAATCCTCACAGACAGAACAGTTTAAAGCTTTGCCCTTTTTGGCTAATGAGCAATGAATTCTCAATGTGCTTTTTCTAGATAAATCTTAAGTTATTATAGATTAGAAACAGTGTCACGTGTTTGCATGAAGGGTAAGTCAAATACCAATCAAAAGTCATTAATTCTCTAAGATATTATTTCCAAAGAAATGTTAAGAAATATTGATCTTTTGGAGAACGATGAATAAATTTTGAGAAAAGTAAGATCATATAATCAAATAAGCAATGAATTATGAAGTATTTTCTGAGCTGCAAAATATCTTTAAAGTCAAGCTTTCCAGACATTTAAACATTTCAATTAAGTATGTTTATGAAGTAAAATACTTAACTTTACATAATTTATTTTGAAGCTACTACTGCATATTCTTAAACACAAAATTAACCATGTGTTGACATGTTCTTTTGACTGGGTATAATTTATCTATTTTATATGTGGATAGACTGGAAAAAATATACATGAAAACATCTAATACTTGACCAAATGTTCTACAGGATCAAAATAAATCTCTATTTCAAAGTATCAGGTTTCTAATAAACTATAGCAATAAACATTAAAAGATATTTGGATATTTATAGGTGACCATAAAAGAGCAGCTTAAGAAGTTATTTCTCAGTGAAAATGTCGTTTCTCTAACTACCATACCTAATCTACTGCAGTGTAAAGTAAAATGGATAAAATATAAAATGAAATTATTCTGAGTGCAAAATAAACCATTTTTATTTCTGCTTTGAATATGTTAAGAATGAGCTGACATTCTGTTACTTTTCATGGAATGAATAGAGATTTAAAAGAAAAGGTATCTATACAAATCAGGTATAAAGCAGATTGATTTTTTAATACTTGGATAGCATTAGATAATTTTCAATGCATCTGAAAACCTGAAAAACAGTGGTACCTCGGTGAAGTCACCTCTCCTGCTGAGAACAGCAAACAAGGAAGCATTCAGCCTGTTGTGGATATACACAATAAAAGTTTATCTCAACTGACAGACTGGTTTCTCTGTACAGAGAAATGCAGTGTACAGAGCATGACATTATTTTTCCTATGTTTTGAGCCTCTCATGTAATAGTCCATATATAGTTACCATGGTGGAACTCTTCAACCTTAGCACATAATTGTAAATTGTTTCATTCTAGTATTAAAGAGACTGGCTGTCATAAAAACCCACTCAAATCTTTATTTCAAATGAAATATAGTCAAGTGTATGAGAAAAACCTAGTAAGAATAAAATCCAAAAATAGTGAAAGATCACATTGTGGTTTATTTTCTCAACATCCACATTTTTAACCTTTTGAATTTCTGTCACATACATACATAGGAGCTTTGCAAAATGGCTCTTTCTATATGTAGTGGAACCAACAATACTTTGATTACTGCAGGTTTTGTTTCTTTATACTGAGGTTCTGTGTGGGTCCTCAAAAGACTACTGTAGCTTTTTCTGTCTCTTTCAGTGTTGCCTGTGGGCACTAGTGTGTCTCTTCTCAGTATTCAGCCAACAGTTCTAGTAAAATTTATTGTAATCTAGTCTTTTTCCTTTGTTTCTGTGACTTACATTCTTCTAAAAAAAAGACTCAAACTAGTCAAAGGTTCAAAAGGATCTGGGTTTTAAATGTGGTTTGTGGACTTTTTATCTTTGTTTTGGTTTTGGTTGATTCTAAGGGGTTTTTTTTGGGGGGGGAGGCAGTTTGTTTGGTTGGTTATTTTCAACAAAAAAGTATATAATGGTGTTATTAAAAATATTTTATTTACCAAGGGAGAGAGTGGGAAGGACAGACACCCAACCCCATTGAAAACAGAGAAAAAAATACTCACTATTATTACTGGTGTTCTAAAAGCACCACTACTTTCCTTAGAAGCCTAGTTTGCTGATGGCATAAATGTACATTTAGAGATCTCATTTCTAGAACCTGTGGAGTCTTCTCATTTACTAGTAAAATGTTTTAAATTACATAGACAAGTACATAATTTCTTTTCTAAAAACCTTTCACATTATCTTGAGGTCTATATAATAAATCTGATTTTATTTCCGGATGACTTTCTACCAAAGGTGCAAAGATATTTGCAAAGACTATTGCAGGCCTTGGGAACCCTTCCTGTCTGAGTTATTCATCTTAAGATCATTCCTGAAGAAGTCCTCAATTGCTTGTATTTTATAAACAATATCAAAACATTTTATATTTGTAATCAGAGTTCTTTAGAAAATCACTCAGAGCTAGACTCTCCAGAGATATGACCTAGATATAGGTCATAACATATGGTAGAATGGGATGAGTTGCTGAAACTGTGTCTGCTGAAGCTGAAAATATAGGTAAAGAAGTGATGTCTATCTATCTGTCTGAGCCTACTCTTTCCTTCCAAAATAACCATGAAGGAGACGAGGGAATAATTTTACAACAAATGGGATGTTGTATAATCATCTTCCACCTGGATCCCTAACACTGGGGACTTCCTTGAGTGAGGAGGCAGCAGTGTCCCATAATATTAATGTAACATGCATCAGTTGACAGATTCCTTGGTGCTGTACAGCTGTTCTGCATCAGATCTCCAGCAAAAGCTGAGTTCACTTAATTAGTGAGTTCAGGCTCTATGTAAATGTAAACATGAAGTGATAAAACAAACACATACAGAGAAGTGGTTTGGGTGGTCTGTAGACTGCATCTAGAGCCCATTCAACAGCAGAAATAACTATGACTCTCTTAAGACAACCTCTCTGTGGTTGTACCTGGGCTCAGCTGCAGAGGTCACACTTTGTAGTCCCATTAAATACCCCTGGGGTAACTGAGTCGATCTCTGTCCCAGTGATACATAGTAACAGATGATATGTAGAGATTATAATTAATCTCTCCTTTTTGCTTGGACTCACCAGTGATGGCACTAAATAAAATGAAACAAGTTTATGGTAACAATTTTTCGTGTTTGTTTCCCAGAGTCTGGCCCATTGTTTTTTAGTTGGGCACAGCTCAACAGTCACTGAAGTTACACTGTTGGCTTACACTACCCTCACACTGACTGACTGGTTTGACCAAAGTTGACAAAATTGGCCACTTGACAAGCTAATGTACACATTGAGGGCCACACAGACCAGTCTTTCAGACTGGAATGACATTCTGGCTACACATGACCACAATCCACAGTGAAGTGGTAGAAGACAAAATTGTTTTGATGAGATTGGAGTTCTATAACACTGTGGAAGTTGATATGGAGGGACACGCATCCTTCCGTCTGGTGGGAGGGCTTGGTCAGGTATTCCAAGGTACATGAGGTTGCCGCCTCTAAATGTGCCATGGGAAGAAACATCAGCTGTGGTGAGGGAGAGGGTGAGAGTAGGAAGGAAGGACAGGACACTCTCCGCTGCCTATTCCCCTACCCTGGTGAGTAGCACAGATCGGGCATCAGAGGACACCAGTGGGGAAGGTCCTGGACAAACGTCCATCATGTCCATGCTATGGAAACCAGATATACTGAGTGCTAGGGCTAACTGATCATTTTAAAAGATGCCGTGGTGTTGGAGTCCAGGACATCCCTCTGGCCNAAAAGCCCGAAAACCTTATTACCTCGGGGAACAGCAACCCCAAGGAAATCTCAGGGAACAGCAACCTTGAGACCGTGGGATATTTTGTTTCAATGTACAAAATGTGGGAAAACAATTAGAAAATAGAGCAGTGTTGTCTGCCATTTCCCACAGTGTAAAGGGGCTGCAGAAATGGCTCCCATTGGAGAATGGACTTCTGAGGTGTGCAGGAAAAGCTTCAAAAAAAAGTGGTGTGAGACAACATAAAAAATTAGTGCAACCTGTTGTAATTAACTCCTTTGTTTTTAACTCCCTAAAATTCTTTTCCTATACTGAGTATAGAAAAAATGTTGGTCATTCACAAGAAGAGCCAAATATAAGGGTATCATAAATGGTTGCATTTCAGAAGAACTGATTACACCAGTAGGGATATGTGTGAGACAGTTCTGTATTATAATGAATACTAATAGTAAAAGGCTGTTTTTCACATACAGTTCTTAAAGTAGCATGATGCTCTTCTCTAAAGAAAAGTTATCATAGTTTAGGAAGTGATTTTTCTCATTGAAAAACACACTACAGACTATATGGTCCAGAAAACAAATAATATTACCTTCACAACATCATTAATAAATTAGTAAACAAATCACTTGATAAGTATGAAAACTGAAAAAAATTAAGTCATTATTAAAAATTTGTCTCAGCATACAGTCTTATGTTTTCTCCTTATTCCAACTATCTGCCAATTCTTTCTTTGAGAAATGGTTTGTTTAAAGGAACTGATTTAATAATAAATCTAAAATTAAAATCAAGGAAAGTTTATCTTCTTGTGTTGGTTTAATGAGTAAATTTTCTTCACAGTGGCTTGCATGGGGTTATGTTTTGGATTTAAACTCTCTGAACACAGAGTTGATAATATAAAAACATTTTTGTTATTGCTGAGCAGGGGTTATACAGAGCCGAGGTAATTGCTGCTTTTTGTGCAGCCACAGTGGCACAAAAGTTGGGAGTGCATGCGAAGCTGGGAGGAGACACACCTTTGACAGGTTATCTCAGCTGACCAAAGTGATATTCCAGACCATATGGCATCATGCTCAGTACATAAAGTGGAGAAAAAAGAGGAAGGGGAGGGTATTTGGAGTGATGGCATTTTCCTTTCCAAGTCACTGTTGCTCATGATGGGTCCCACTCTCCTGGGGATGGCTGAATACCTGGCCACCTATGGAAAATAGTGAAAGAATTCCTTGTTTTTGTTTGTTTGTGTGTGTAGACTTTACTTTCCCTGTTAAACTGTCTATATCACAACCCAAAATTTTCTAGAGTTTACTCTTCTAATTCTCTCTCCAATCTCACTGGTGTGAGAATGAACAAACCACTGCATGGGGCTTGGCATGACACTTTGCTTGATGCTTAGGCTACATCTTTGCAGTAATAGAGAACAGTCTCTGCTGTTATTAAATGTGTGTAAGGATTTCACATTCCTGGGAAATGAAAGCTAAATATTGATATTTTGCATCACATTATTCATGGAGTTGATGTGTGGAAACTGTTTTTAAAATATTCATACCATCACATATTGTGTTTTATTTAATCTTACAGGTACCCAAAACTGGCTCAAATTTCAGTTCATAGTTCTGTGTCATATTAAGCTTAAGCAGATTGTAATAGTACACTGTTAATGAAGATGTTGAATATGCATTGTGTGCTTACATATGATTGTTTTCTTTTATTATAGAGAGTGTGAACTAAAATAATTCCTTCTGAAAAATCTTGCCTAACTATAGATCCTTGGTCTAAAATATAAGAAGGTTTCCTATTCTAAAGGTCCTGTGGGACAGATATATCAGAAAACATATATGTCTGACTAACTGTAATTTAACAGTTAGAATGAAGCTTATTCCCAACAGTCAAGTTGCTAGCTCTAAAAGGAACATTTTACTCATGAAAAAGTGTAACAAATGGTGGTTTAAAGAGTGTGCTGGTAGATTCTTCTGCTCTTGAGTACAGAGCGAGATAGGTACTCAAGCTAACAGATGTCAGATTCATTTGTACAGGGATGTTTTACAAGCATTCCAATGACTCTGCCTAAATTTCCATTTACAATCTTTCTCTTGTGTTGAAGTGGAAATTGAGACATCCAGTGACAAATTTATTCATAGCTATTTTCTTCTAGCAATCTAAAATCCAGACAATACATTCTCAGTTAACAAGTATCCCAGTTTCTACTGAAGAATTTGGGCTTGATTATCTTTCAAAAATATATCTCAATTAGGGAAATTTTATGGTACAGATGAGTCTCAAAGCTCAGTGGCATAAACCTGTCTTCCACAGGTTCTTAAGACACATGACCGAATAATAAAAAATGGACAGAATAATTGTAAGTTTCATAAATAACCCGAATTCAGCTAGAAAAACAAAACAAACTAGCTGTGTGCAAAATGCATTTTTAAAAATGTGCCCTCTAATTATGAATAAGACCAGCAAATCAAGTCAGTTGCACATTGTGCAATTAAAACTGGAAGAATCACGCAGTTTCTTCAAATTTAGGATGTAGATGTATGGTTTGGTCTTTGCACTCAAAAAAAGAGGAAGATATTGAATATAAGAGAAAAAGTGAATTGACTAATGGAAACTCAGGTGAAGCAAAAGTAATTTTCTTAGTTCAGCTTAGTAAAGAAATTTGGATTTTGCCATATGAGAATAAGAGATTTAGTCAGAAGCTTTCTGACTTCTCTAGTTGAAGTAGTCTCACAACAAATAATTAATATCTAAATGCTTAACAAATACAAAATAAAATATGTAATCTTGGTTTATCAATCATAACATGCTCTAACATAAACCATGGTTTTCTGGGGTTTTTTTGGATAGATGAGACCTGCAGTACTTTTTCTATTTGGACCAGAGGAGACTATCTATTTCAGTTTTTTATGGAAAAAAAGTAGTGAAGATTGGATTATACTTTAATTAAAAAGAAAAGGAAAAACAACCTGAAAAGAAGATGACAAGGGATTTTGAAGGATCAGTTCAGCAGTATTTCACAAGAACAATTTTTAGGACAGATTTATTTAGTATTTTTACCTAAAACAGAAAGGACATGATTTGCTTCAGAGAATTTGTGATGAAATAAAGTTGGAAAATGTTGTCTACAAAAAAATAATTAACGTATACAGGAGGATCTAACCATTGGGATGACAGGAATTTTAAGATGCAATGCAATTGGTAAACATGCAGGATTATATGCTTCAGGTTTAATAAGATAAAATTCTGTGACATCAGTCTAGGAACTTATCTATAGAAAAACAGATGACAGGACTTTAGTGCTGCCTGTTGATTACAGAATAAATTCCAGCTGTTAACTTGATGTAGCTGTGAAAATTAAAAAAAAAATCTTAGTAAAGCAGAACAGAGATTTCCAGTGGAGGCAGGAAGACATTGATCCCACAGCAAATTTAAACCAGCTTAGTCTTGCAGAATGCATGTACAACTGTTGTTACTCATGCTCAGGAAAAGAGAACTCAGAATGGAGCAAGCACAGGACAGCCAAGAAAGACCCTCAGAAGCTTGACAGAAAGCTGAAAAATGTGACTTTTTAAATTCAGCTAAGGATGTTAAGAAGTTACTTGATTGCTTAGTATCAAATTTATTATCAAAAAGTTAATATTAAAGTTGTTAATATCGAAGAAGTATTTTTAGCTATAAGTATAGCTAAAAAGAAAAACTAAATGTAGTTGCTAACTGTTATCTATTACATGTTATACAGGCCTGAGAAATGCTAGGTAAGTGTACCTTAACAGATCATTGAGGGAAAAATAATGCAAAAGCCAACTTGCAATTCAACTGCCCTAAAGTGAATTTAGAGAAAAGTATTTACTTCTAATTAGATCTATTTACTGCTTAGCTATTACCTATTTACATCCAGTTCAAAAGATCATACTGAAACAGTGGCTTAGAAGTTAAGGCTGAAACTCTTGATCTGCCCTCCTGGGCTTTGTAAATACCCTTTGGATCTCCAAATCTGCAGACATCTCTATATAAAATAGATTGTAACACATGTTATAAAGAAAGAAAAAAACCTGGCTTCTCACATTCAGATTCTCATCGTGGAACATGACACATTATGTGACATTTTTAGTCATTTTTCCATCATTTTGCCAAAACTTAGCTCTGTTATTCTGGCCACGTTACCACAGTGAAAGAAACAAGACTGATGTTTCTGGTGTCCAGTTTAGTCTGGGCTTCTGTAATTCAAGGTCCCTAAATATTAATTACTGAAAATGGCAGACCTTACAGAAAAGTACAACAGCTCTGAAAGTTCTTAATGATCAGTCAGATGCTCAGCAACAGCTTGTTGGGACTGAGAGGAGGCACAAAACCTGCCACTTATGAGACAGAACTCAGTATGGCAATGACAGGGGCAGTGAGATGAAATGACTAGAATAACAGGGCACAATTTCACCCACACTCTTTCCCAGCTTTTTTTTTTTTTTTTTTTTTTTTTTAAGGAATAAAAGGATAAATTTCTTACTGATAAATGTAGTTTTTCATGCAGGCTTTTCTCCCACCTCCCTTTCACATGCTGTTACATTACTCCTTATCCTCACTCAGTCATTAGAGTGAGGGTAATTTTGCTGTGTTATTGCTTCATCACTTTACATATCAATAGTCCCTTCAGTTACCACTCTGTTCTTTCTGAAGTCCTCATCTACACTTCCTATTTGGAGAAAATTAACAGTTCAAGCAGAATAGCAAAGCTTTATGAACCAGATTTGCACAAATCTGCTGATTTCCATTTCAACATTTGAAATAAATTCAGAGAACAGATCCAACCCTTTTCTTCCAAACAGCAGTAATAGATATATGGACCCAAATGTTAGCAATCTTTAAAATAAGCAACCCTGTTATTGCAAATCTTTATTTCTAGTTGTAACACATTTCCAGTCTAGGAAGAAAATTCTAACCCTTGGACATCATTGATATTTGTGTTGATATGATTTTATAGTCCTCATTTTTGCTAAAAATATTTCATTGTGCTTAAGATAATAAAAAAAAATCATTTAAAGATTTAAATACATATTTCCCAAAGCTGGTTGGTACCCTCAGCTAATCCCAAACTGAATTCTGAATGTTTGGCTGGGTATTTTCATGTGGTGGACAGGAGGAAGCAGAGAAATCTCACTGAACTCTTTTCATCAGAGGACTTTGAAGAATTCTTAAAGGTAAGAAAATATGCTGTTTAGACAGATATTTACAACATTTTGATCTGCTACACATTCTGGTTTTCTTCTAGGAAAGATAATAAAATCAGTTAAACTGTTCTCAGCTTTGAGTAAGATAGTTTGGTACTTTACCACTTAGAGAGAAAAATTGAAATTTAAGTCTCTGGGTATTCTGTGACATTACTGATAAACTTTAAAATATATACCTGTCAGTATTTGTGACATGCATAATTTGTTCTTATAAGGGGAAAACACCACATATAAATTAACCAAATAATCAGGAATACTTATTCTTGAAATAATTTTTAAACTACCAATGAAGCAAAGGAATTTCTGTTCCTATGAAATCTTGTCTGGGCTT
Organism: Hylia prasina; assembly: GCA_013397195.1. Lineage (NCBI taxonomy): Eukaryota > Metazoa > Chordata > Aves > Passeriformes > Sylviidae > Hylia > Hylia prasina. The sequence continues at coordinate 11,000 of VYXD01013586.1, forward strand.
TGTATTTTTTGTTTGCTTGTTTTCCAGAAAAAAAAAAAAAAAAAAAAAGGAAGAGTAAATTTTTCAACCAACCTAATTCCCACTAGGGAAGTCAATAAAGCTAGATCTAATATTACAGATAGGTAGAGGAAATAGAAAGCCATATATATAGATGAAACATAGCTCATAGATAAAACAAATACAAATAATACAAGTGTTGTGGTAAAAAGTGATCTGACTTTTTTTATTAGATTTTTAAACTTCCTTATGTAAGCCTTGATGTGGTTTACTTTTACATTTGTTTGCAGAGCTCTCAATCTTTTCTGGTTCTCTTCCTGGATATTTCCCCTTGGCTGCCCTCTTTTTAAAGTGCCTTTAAATCTCATTTAAAAGAAATATAAAAACATGTAAGACTGAAGTAAGTTTAGGATAGTTTGAGGTTGGAAATAACTAATTCCTGGTTTATGTTCTCTGTTGTATTTACCATTAGTTACTTGAAATAAGGAATGTTTCTTTCCAGCACCACAACTTATTAAAACTTTTCTGTAATCATATTTCTTACTGTGGGAAAGGGTTAATTAGTTAGATTTGATCTGACTCTCTACATTTAAACAGCATGAACATATATTTATCCATTGCTCTGTCTTTTTAGGAGAAAATTGGTTATTACATTTTAATGTCTAATAAAAGCTATTCAGAACTAAATGCATACATATGCAGTTTGGTGGGGTTTTTGTTTGGTGTTTTTTTTTGGTAGCTTGATACTGTTCACTGTTGCATGTGAATATATGATGTAGATGAGTATAGAAATGTAGCCTCTATTTACCTACATTATCTTGTCATAGTTTACAGCATAAGATTCTTCATGAACACTGAAGTAGAATACATGCCTCACAATTGAAATGATCATTCAGCCAGATAAATATGCACTGGGTACAAGAAAACACAATTTTCAATTTTTTTTTATAAAACTGAAAAGTGTATCAATATCTATTGATCTAACGTCAGGGGTGTTGGGGTGCGTGGGGTGGAATTAGTAGCTGAATTACAGTAAACTAAAACAAACAGAGAAGTTAAAATAGAAAGTTAAGGTCATATGCATATCTCATATAGGTACTGCACCAAAAAAATTGTTACAACTATTCAGTCATTTATCAGTCATTTTCATATGCAAATTATCTGCACAGGTTCACAATTATTACGATGCTGTGTTTCTTGATCAGTTTAGAAAAGTTGTAATCAAAACAAAGTCAACACACTCATGAAACCCAAAGGTGGACTAGAAATTCAGCTGCTTTTTAATGGAGTGGTTCTCTCTGATACCAGGGAGTAGTTTTTCAGAGAAGATTAGTAATGTACCTGCAGTCAGTTTGGATCCATGAGCTACTGGTTACTAAGCCCTTTAGAGAAATCCATTTGATTACTGAATATTTAACCATGTGTCAGTATCTTCTGAAATGCTGACCTAACTTGTTACAGTGAAAAATTAGTCTTTAGTACCAGAGATGTCTTTTAGCCTTCAAAATGGTCAATAATGTACATGTAGTCCAATCATTTTGTAAGCCTGAAATGTGTCAGCCTCAGAGATGTGGTTGCATAAGATGACACATTTAGGCAAATGGGTTTACAGTCATTGAGATACATCTCAATAACAGATAAGGAATTCCTTAGCTGTACCTGCAAAATTTTGAAAGTTCTTTAGAAAGGTCTTTATGAAGTCAGGCTGCTCATTCTTTCTTATTAGGAGCCTTCGAACAGATCCTTCTTCAGCTAGGAAAGGAAGGGTTCATTCACTTTGACTTAAATTGAGTGCCAAATTAAAAATGGAATGGACAGCAAAAATATGTTGTGTCTGTGGGAGAAGCTTGAAATAAAACCTTTCATTTCATAGTCTGATTATGAGTGCAATGTAAACAGGCAAATAACAAATATTAAGACAATATTATCAAAAATATTTAAATTATTCAAGGAGGCTTGGTATATTCATATAGGCTATTAAGTCTAGATCAGAAGAATTGTCACAAAATCTACCTTGCCCTGTGTTCACATCATTTAAAGCCTAAAACCAGACACGAATTTTTCTAGACTAAAACCACACCACACCAAACCAACCAAACAAACAAAAAAAATGTAAAAAGAGAGTGAAGTTGTCTACTAACTACTAAACAACTGAACAGTTGCTTAGTTTATGAAGGAAATGATTCAGCAGGATGAAGACAGGAGGGGACAGAAAAAAAAATTAACTAAAAATTTACACTCAAAAATGTATTTTTTTGTTTTAGAATACAAGAGAATTTATTGACACATTCAGGTAAAAGCTTTTAGGAAGCTCTTACATAAGATGATCTGCGCAATTTACTGACAAAACTTACCAGTGTGGTGGAAAATGCAAGTCAGAAAACTAAATATATAAGTATATAAAAGTATATATTAGTAAATATATAAAACATTGAACTTGGTAACTACGGAGATTTTTTAAATAACTTCTTTGATATTGCCAATGCAAAATTTATTTCTTTATAATTCTCATTGGAAATTTCATCAGAGATAGGATAGAGCTTTCCTCTAATGACCATGCAATATCTCGATTTTTTCCTTGAAAGTAGAAAAAGGCAAAAGCAACAGGAACAACCCTGTCTGCTTCTCTGGCCCTGAAATTGGGATTCTCAATATTACTACCTAGAGCACAATCCTTTTTATCTCTATTTTGATGTTTCAAATTGTTCCACATTCAAAATCTATTAGTCATATTTCACAATATATTCTCTGGATCGAATTCAAATTGAAACTAGAAAGAAGTGAATATTTTTTTGCCTGCACATAACATTTCTCACTGTTCAAAGATCAAAAATAGAAGAGGAGATTGTCTGATCAAAGCATATAATTTGTTACAGAAATCCTGCCGAAACTTTAGATTTCTTACATGATACAGGAGCTTAACAGCCCAATTCTCTCTGTTCCATAAGAAAAAAGGTCAATATATTTGTACTACACACCTTTTCCTCCTTTCCCTTTTTTCCTCCTTCATTTATCTTTTCCTTATTTCAGGAGACACAAGAAACTAACATTCAAGTACTCATATATCAAACTGATGCCACAATTTCTGCAGCATGTTTCCACAGCATTTATGACCTTTTAAGAGTTTAATCCAAAGTGTTACGTTCTCAGGGAAGGGGGCTTTGAACCATGAAAGAAAGGTCTAGATACTTGGAATGGCCAGGTGATTTTACTGCCTTCTTGAAATGGACAGTCTACACCCATTGAAAGTAAATATGATCCATAGCTACTCTGAAAAAAAATGAGCACAGTTTTGATTTCAATAAGTTTAGGAAACTAGAAGTTACGTGAGTGTACTGTGATTTTCCGCACTGAAATGATCAGCACAGCCCTCACATTGCAATGAATGATAACATTTCTCATGATTTCAGGGTATTTGATCTCACTGAAATAATAAGAATCAATCTGTGCATTTGTTGTCTTTTTTTCAGAGATCTGTTATTATCTCTGTTGTTGGGCAGCTGATATATATAGGTACTAATGCACAGTAACTATAAAATTTAGGCTCACATCAGTGTTATGGCAAACAAACCATAATGAAATCCAAATTCAATCAAATGACATAACTTTTTAAAAATCGAACTAAAACAAAACAAACCCCAAAGCTCCAACAAAAAAAAAATCCCACAGAAATGATAATTTCTGGGGGAAAAAATGGAATACATTGAGAGATGGTGTCTAAAAAAATCCCAAACCAACAATTCTTATTGGCTTTGAATTCAATTCCTTTGTCCCTTTCAAATTCCCAGACATAATAAATGAATAACACACAGTCCTTTTGAAATCCAGAATATCCAGACATTTCTAGTGCAGTGACATTATGCTTGTGTGTAGGATACTCTTGAGAATGGCTGAACCTCTGCTAAAATACTTCCATTGTGTTATCTGCATTCATTTATGCTCTTGTGAATTATCTGAAATCTGTTTTACAGATATAGAATATATCTTTTAAAGAGTGTTTACAGGGACCAGAGATAAAAACCCCACAAAATCTCAATGCCAGTCTGTGTTTAAAGGAAGACTAACACAGTTATTCAAAGTTATTTATCACATTATATTGTTCTTAGCTTATATATATCGAAAGATTTATTGAATAAAGGGCAATAAAAAATGACATTCTTTTTGTGAAAAAATTATCCTAAAAATATGACAATTCAAAAATCAGGACTTTAGTAGATAGTTTCCATTCTTTACATCTGGCCTTTCATGTCAGAAACATTGGATTAAATAAAAATCAATATCGATTAAATAAATCCCATATCTATGTAGATTATTAAAAAGAGAAAAATGTATATTAATGTACTTCATCTTTCTCCTGGAAGAAGACATGGAGCTTTTAATCTATAGAAATATCTATATTTTAATGATGGAGTCATTAGCTGAGTTACTTCATTGATGTAATTCCACTCTTGGCAACCCTATCCAAAATAACATTGAGAACAGACAAATGTCTGATAAATAAGTGCACAAGCAAGTAACAGTATTCTCCATTTCAAAAGTGTAGCTCATTGACCCAACAAACTAAAAATGTTAAAAAGAAGCCAGACAAAGCAGCTTTCATTCTTCATGCATGAAAGAATATCTCAATTAGTTTTGTGTGGATTTTTGTTTGCCAGTCATACAAAACTGTGTATGTTTCCTGAGAACATTTGTTTTCCTACTGAAAAGCCTTGCTTCCCAAATTATAGACTGCAGAATCAGTATTTTGGAAATTGTTTGATGGAGCAGAGACTGCAAATTCATCAAAACTAAAATGTTTGCAGGAGACAGTTCAGTTTTGACAAAGTTGTGACAGAACGGAGGCAGGTTTCCAACAGTCATCCGCAATGTTAACTCACCCAACTGCCTTTTATGAAGGATGTTGGTGGACTTCCAGGCTACCAACTCTTCAGTATCCACATGGCATGCTGCTGAGCTGTGAGTCCTGGCTGCCAGGTTTCTCTGTCTAGCCAAGGCTTCAAGGCTCTTGGCTTCCTCTCAGCTTGCCTGGTGGAGAGTTGAGAACCTCCCCAAAACTTGCATTTCCAACTCCAAGTACCCAGCTGCTCAGCAGACAAAGCTATGATGGGCTATGATCTGGGTTTACCTTTCCAGGTGTAGACTTAGATACTTGATAACTTCTAGCATCTTTAACATCCCAGCCAGAGTAGTTTTCTGTATTGTGTTTGCATGGCCAGGTTTTGACTGTGGGAGTGTTGCAGGGGTGGCTTCTGTGAGGAGGTGCCAGAAGCTTCCCACACATTTAGCAGAGCCAATCCCTGGTAGCTCCAAAAATGGAAATGCCTCTGGTCAAGGCTGGGTCAATTAGAAATAGTGGTAAAGCCCCAGTGATAACATAAATATGTTATTTAGGAAGGAAAAAAAAGTTATTGTGCAGATGTTATTGTGGCCAGAGAAGAGTGGAGTGAGAACATGTGAGAGGAAGAAGTCTACCGATACCAAGGAGGGGGAGGATCTGGGATTCCTCTGCAGGCCGTGGTGAGGACCATGGGGAAGCAGCTGTGTCCCTGCAGCCCATGGGGGGCTGCAGGACTGCAGGGATTCACCTGCAGACCCTGGAGCAGACTCATGCCAGAGTCTGTGGATGCCCAAAAGAGGGCTGTAAGCCATGGGAAACTTGTGTTGGGCCAAGGGCTGGAAAGGACCTGCATATCTGTAGAGAGAGGAGCCCATTCTGGAGAAGGTACATGTTTTAGACATCACAAAACACCAAAGACATAGAACTGCTTATTGTCACAGCTGTATAGCTCAGTACTCCCAGAAATATCTTTCTTGATATTTTCCATTGTCTTAACAATAACTTATGACTTTGACACAACTCTAAGTGACACTGAAATATCAACATTGTATTCAAGGTTTTAAAGAACTCAGCTTCTCTAATCAACAGCATATTCTTGCTCTGTAAATTGGTTTTGCAGTACCAGTCTTTGCCATAATGATTAAAGACAAATTAAAAAAAAAGAAAAAAATCAACTTGTGTCCTGTAGTTTCATTAGAATCTTGACTTTTCCTTTATTAAACTTAAATTAATAATCCAATTCTTTGGTGTCTTCAGAGGAGTATCAATTATGTGCTGATGACACAAAAGCTCCTCTAACTCAAATTTGTTTCATGGCTTTTTTCAATTAATGAACCTACACTCTGTGAAAGCTACATCTGTCTGTTTAAGTAAAAAATAATTTGTCCCTTAAAGCTATACAACAGAAGAAGAAAAAAAGCCCCTCTGATCATCTCCAAATGAATCACTGGAAAAAAATCAAAGGGAAAGAACAGGATGATTTTCTCAAGTTATGTATGTATGCAGATTTTTCATCTCATACTTCTTTCTACCACAATATTATCTAGTTTCTCAGAGCGTGCTTCCAATCTGCTCTCATTCTGTTCTTCAGCCTACCCTACTTTTAAGAAAAATCTTTATTAGGACCTTCTAGTAATCTTTTTCCCTATTTGACTCCTTTGCTTCCTCTTGCAATGTGATCTCAAATTAGGAATGACAATGGAACCCGAAATATACCTTTCAAAATAATATATGGACCTAGCCCATTCAGATCTGTTAGAAAGTTTTCCCTTATATTCATTTATTGATTTTGCATTCCAGTTCAGTAGTGTAACACTAGTGCATTAAACATACCTAGTTCTCCTGAATAAGAAATCTTGAAACAGAAAACTGAGTGACAATAAAATCCAACTGTATTTTACTTATCTTGCGTGGCAGTAGCACCATTTACAAAACAATGAGACAGACCTCTTGCCTGGACTCCCTCTAATGCTGCTGCCTTCCCTCAGAATTAGAGCAATGCTCATGTTCTCATTCACTTTTTTCCACTTTATCTGTTTCCACCTCTCATTTCTATGAGTGATCTGTGGTTAAAAAAGGTGCTTTGATCTGATGATTTTCAGTGAAGTGTTAACTTCTGTACAGTAAGAAAGAATATTATAAGGGAGAGAGATCTTTGGTTCCTCTGTCAAACCTTTAAAACCAAGGGATGCCAAAACTGGGGTCAGCTTTAAATCCCTATTTGTTTGAGCCAGAACATTATCAAATCTTAAGGAGCCAGTTACCCTTAGAAATTATCAATGGTCAATATTATGGAGTTAACTCACTGTATTATCTGACATATTGAACGAATTTGTGGGCCTTGCATCATCTCTTGCTCTGCTGATTAGGCTAGCCCATGAAATAAAAGAATGAAATAGCTTAATATGAAAAGAAATTCTTTTGCATTTTTCTCATGTTAAAGTACAGAATTCTTTTTCTTTTGCCCCCCTCTTAATGACTCCAAAAAAGGTAATAACATTGGGATTCTGTGTTCTTTCATTTCTACTATAGATATGATGAGAGGCAAAGTGAAGTCTACAAAACTATTGAAAAAATAGGGGTACCATAGCTATTAACTTCTTTTTATCTCCAGCTATGAAAGAAGCATGCTGGAGAAAGGAAAGGATTTGGTAGACAAAACAAAGTAGAAGATACCTAAAATTCATTTCAGGTAAAATTCTTTGCAGCAAAAAGCAAACTGTCACAGCTTGCTTGAAAGGAGAGGCAGCTTCAAGTAAGCCATGGAAAATAGGAAAGACCATAAACCCCTGCCAGGCCAGAGGGCTCACTTGCTCTGTCTTGCATATGAGGAATTTTCAACTGATGTCAGTTATCAACAGCTAAGGAAATAGGGATTTCAGGAGACTTATCAAGGCTTGCTGCTTTTTCGGGTAAAGAGAGTAAATTGTGAATAAATCACAAGGCATAACTTCTACTATACTAATTAAGTAATAGAAAATTTTTATTCAACATTCATTTTATTCAACATTCTCATATATCAAGAACAATTCTTTACCACGTCTAATTATGTTTCTTAGTTTAAATTTTTGTTAAATCAAGAGCCACGTTTCTTTTTAAAAAATTCCTTCTTCATGATTATACAATTAAAAATTTGGAAAATTATGATTATCAAGACTTTTCAAAGCACCTTAATATTATTCTTTTTCTTAGTAAACAAAGATGTAATAAGAAAAAAAGAAAGAGAGTAATAAGAGAGTAAAAAAGAAAACTTCATAAGTATAATTTGAATCACAATCACTTTAAAATTCAAAAGTGTTAGGAAGCTAATTTATGAGCATTCTTTGCTGCATGGCTTCTTCAAAACTGAAGGTTAACAAAAGATTTTTAGTTGCTCACTTAAACACACACATGCTTAGATCTTTCTCTCTGTTGCCTTTCAGCTTGAGATGGCTTCTGAGTCTTCACACTCTGTCTAAAACATGCAAAATTTGCCAACTGGACTTTTCAGAGCTTAAATTAAAATATGCTGCCTTAGTTTTTAGAAACCATGTGAACAAATAACCCTTGTGAGAATATTCAAACTATAAAAGGTTAACTCTTGAAGACAATATTGTTCACATTGACTGACTGATATCAGTATAATTCACTAGTGGACATGTTTTGTGCCTAACATTATACTGTAATAGATTCTCTGAGTATGTTACCAGAAGATAAAAGTATGATATATTCTCCTGCCTTGTAAAAAAAAAACAAACCAGTTCTTTACCATTTTCACTACCTCTCCATGGGTTTCCTGTGGCCTTCTGCTTCCCTTATTCTGTTGTTACAGAAATACTAAGCAAACAAATAAGGAGTGACAGCATGTCATAGAAGAACAGAGAAGAATGCAGGTGATAGATATTATCACATTCTGCTTCGCAGCAAATGATTAAAAAGAGGCAAATTTTAATCAGATTTTCTTACTTTAACTGAAGGCAGCTTTTGATATTTTACCATTACCATTATTAATAATACTTTGTTAATTTGCTTGCTTGTCTGTAACATTCAGAAGTGTTTTGTGGATTCATTGTTGGTTCAATATAATATATCTATAAAATATTTGTCTCACTTTTTATTTACATCTGTGATTATTTCTTGCATTGTGTACAAAAAATTGTATGGATATAAAGATTGCAATCTTCCAAGTTTCAATTTATAAGTTGCTATAAATATAAAAATATCTGAAATTTTTCAAACATTCGTGGAAGACCTCTGTACTAAAGAGATGTATCTAGCTTAGCTTTAACCATCTGTGATGCATACATCCAGAAAATAGCTAATTAGAAAGGTTGTTTTTGTTGAAAAAGAGAAATTAATGTTTTTCTTGTGTGATTAATCTATTTTACCTACTTTGTAATGAGATGAATTTGCTTTTCTGATTCATCTCCATTTACAGTAAAGGGAACCGTAGATGACCAGCTAAACTCTAGAAGTCAGCTGTTTTGCATCAGATGGATTTCAGCCTCAGACTCTAGTTTCTCTAGTTTCTAACAGGAATGCATCATTTTTTGATGTGAATAGCTTTGAAAAATATAATTCCACTGCTTTACCACAATCTTTCTATACCTATCGTTTTTTATCAGATATGAACCTGTTTTACTACAGCTAAAGTTTCATTTGCAACATCTAATCTCCTACAATCCAAACCACAGTCTTCTTAGCTCAAAATTATCGTTGTTTAGTCTTGACCTTTTAACAGCACTCATGTCTCTGTGGTAGAAACACATCCAGGGCACTCACAGCTGATGTATTCCATAAATTTTCTCCTGTCACTCTGTTTAGACTGTTTCAGGCTACCATGTGAAAAGACAGAGAGGAACAGAGAGGGTAAAGTTTTCCCATACTTGTTTTTATTTGCATATTCATCAACCATAAATCTCCCAAACTTTCCTTCAGTTACTGTTACACCTTCTGTGCGATAAAATCATTATATTTCCTTTCTAACTTCATTCTGAACACCATATAAAACCCACTCTGAATATCCACGTATCTTATGTGCAATATGAGTCATTTTTCTTTGCAACAAAGCTGGTGGTTGCCTCTTCCGAGACTAGAAAATGAAACTTAGTTATCATAGTGCCTATGCTGCCTTCATGACACTGAATCATCAGCTGGCATTATCCAGTAGTGAGTGCTGTGGGAGTTAAAATATAAATGAAGAATAAAATAATGGAGGAAACCAGAAAAAATGCAAATTGAAGATTATATTTCATGGGAAGTAATTTCACAGGACTGGAAATGGCTCTATGCTCTAAATCTGTAATAACAACTTTAAAACCATATGCTGTGTTGAATCTGTACCTCTCATATCTTGCATTAGGGCTGAAATTTGAGATACTGAAGGCTTGAAATTTGCCTTTTTAAAAAGCCAACATACTTCCTTAAATTCTAATTATATTATCGAGGCTCACAAATAATTGAGTTAGCTGGATCCTTCTGGAACACAGGGACTTGTATATTTTTTGATCCCTGATTACAATTCCTGAATTGTCAGTAAGAGTTTATAAAGCTTTTCTTCTTTTATGACCAGAAAATACCTAGAGAGTAAGATCTCTACCATTGCCTTAATAAAGTCATAAAATTATGAACAAATAAAACCAGGTCACTGATAATCATCCATAAAAGAAAAAAAAAATCAACCCAAAAAGAAAACAAACTAAACAACAACAAAAATTATGAAAAAGGGGTTCTAAAAAGAGGGCAAGAGATATACAATGTGAAATATTTTGGCCGCTCTAAGAAGTCATGTGTAGGAGGAAAGAGAAGGAAGACAAGAAAAGCAGTGTAAAATAGTTATGGAAGAGTAATCACAACAGGGTGCCTTGATAATGCCTTCCAATGTTTTACTGTGATGTATCAATACAAGAGTACATAAGGTCGTGTCAGGATGACATTGCAAATATGTTGTAATTCTCCATATTAATTGACTTAATCATCTCTTCAGCTCTTCACTGTTGTACACCACTCAGGAAGGTATTCAAAGCAATGAATGTCTTCTAATATCCCTTAAAATTTCACACTCTGCGTGGTCAATTATGTTTTAGATCACTCTTTACAGAACTAGTTCTGGAATGAATTGTCTTGATGCTAAGGGAAAATGCAGTTCATTTCTTATTTTATAAAGCCATGAACACATGAAAAATTAGGCAAGAATTGGCAAAGGAGGGAAAAAGTGCTTGAATGGAGTTTTAAATTTTTTTGTCTCAAGGGGCAGCTCTAGGTTAATTAGAGACATTCATTATAAAAAAATAGAATTCATGTCATTAAGCATAGCACATTCTTTTAAAATATCTTATTCTTGTTTTAATTTGAATTCATTGCCCTAAGAGAAAAGAAGTATTCTTATGAAGCCCTCCTGACAAAGCTCTCCTGATCAAATTTATCCATGAGAATTATTTGTATCCCATGAGCATTTAGAAATCAAGAAGTATTTCATTTATTTCAACAAAATAAAGTGACATGGGTCTAAGTGGTGACAGATAATGGAGCCATATGCTCAACAGAGTAAGAATAGCTCAGGCAGAGTATTTCCTGCCAATGACTTACCCATTCTCTCATTTGCAATGATCTTGGTGGGAAACAGAAGCTGAGTAACATCCAAACTAACAGATGTCTCTCAAGAAGTGGCCTTTTCTATACTTAGCAGATCTGCAGTTCAGAGCACAGTAATGCCTCTGCATCACAGAAATGTGGCACCTAATCCCCTTTCTTTGCATAGATATAACACCACAACCAATAAATATTCTTTTGTCACTAATCAATAATCTTCTTCAAAATTACACATCATTACTATTCCAGCTTCAGAATGAGAGGAAGATTTAACATTTCCTTGTCTGCAAATTACTTGTTTAGAACAGTTCTTTGCTTACATTTTCCCTTTCTAGCAGAAGACGTAACTTAGCCATTGCTGCCATAAAATAGGTCTTGCTGATGCAAATAATATCAAGACCAAGTTTTCTATTTTTACAGCAGCAGAGCTTTTTGAATTGATACTTAGGCTTCTGAAAAAAAAATCTCAACTTTCAAAATTATTAAGAAGCAAAATCAAAGTCATTATTTAAGTAGTTATTAAGTATTATGGACAATATGGCTTAGATAACAGATGCACTTTTAAGTGTTAATAAAAAGTCATTCTTAGAGATATTTATAACAGGTTAATAATTTTTGCTGTAATAGAAGAATAAGTTCCTTGGCTGAGAAGATAGTGTGGTTTCTGATGACCAGATAAATTTGAGAAGGAGACACAAGGACACATCAAGACAGGTTAAGGGTATATATGTATGCAGCAGAAACAGCTTCCTTGGAGTTAGACAGTATGTTACATGGCGGGAATACTGGTTTTTACATATGGAGTGAATAAAAGAAGAGAGAAATTAAGTTTTGGGGGGCCCTTCACATATGTTCTATGAGAGACTTGGTATCTATTTTGTTTTTATAATCATTAAAATTGAAAAATTATAATAAACTCAAATTTACAGTAGAACATCCTTAGCAGGTAAAACAATGCAAATCACAATGACAATTCCAATCAGCTATGCTTATCCTTCAGTGCAGGTTCCTAAATCCTTTCAACAGTAATGAAAGTGTTGTACACATATAACAGGGAGAATTCAAACCTTACAATTTATTGATGACTTTTTTAATGGTCTTCAACATTTCTGTAAATTTTATTTGGGATGTATAATCATAAAAGCAATTTTTTCTTCAGTAGTAAGTACTCCAGTGAAGCAATCCTCTTACATTATGTTGCATTATTATTAGAATAGAAATGAAGCAAATCCAGGCCTGTAATCTGCCAAAGTTGGCTTTAACTATGACTGAAACTGCCAAGATATATTTAATTAACTAACTTGCTGTGGATGTTTTATTTTTTCCCCTTTATTGTCCCCTTTATTTTTACTTATCTAAGAAACAGGATTTTGCTTCATTTTATATACCAAAAGCTGAGGCAAATCATTATCAAATTTCCTTTACACCGATTCTGAATTCATTCAACTATGATACTTAAGTGTGTACTCTTCAAAATAATCCTCCATATTTTATGTCACAGCAGCTATGACTTTGCTTCATGTGGTAATTAATAGCAATAGGAGTTCCTGTTAGACACAAACTATATTTTGAATGCAGAAATAGAAAATCTCTAAATTGCCTTGTCAAGACTCATAAATCATCTGCCATCCAAAGCGCGCAACTCACATGCACTGTTTTCACTTTGTGCTTTGAAACACACTTTGTGTTTCCCAAAATAAATAAAGAAAAAACATCAGTCATAGCATCCATTTATAGAGCAGATGAAAATTATTGAGGAAGTCATGGACAATGAAACATCAGACATAAGGACAAGAGAAACTGCAGCTGGCTGAACTGGTTGACTGTCAGGTTTAGCATCAACACATCAGGAGCTCAAGAGAATTTTCACTGACTGGACAATGAACTTTGTCAACGTTCAACCTCTGTGTGTAACACACACCTAATTACATAGTGACATGGTTTGCATGTCACTATTTTAATTGCACTCCAAGTCCACTATTCTGACAGGCAGAAATTATAAAACTGTGAGAGTGTGGTAATGGCATGCTCATTTATTCTAGAGGAAATGCTTTACCACAGACTTTGAAAGACATAAAACTCCCTGTGCCAATTATCAGCCCATGCTGGATCTCCTCTTTTAAAGGAGAACATTCAGGATAAAGTTATCCTCAACTGGGCTTTGGTAATGGCAAGAGCACAGTTAAGACTGAATGGCAATTATGAAAAGTATTGTCACTGAGTGTGAAAACTCAGTTTACATTTTGGTCATTCCATATTATTCTAATTTCAATATAAATCTTCATCATACAAAAACATTAGCAAATTAACATTTACTCGAGGCAGGATACCTGGCTTCAGGAAAGGCAGATGGTGAAAAACAAAGCCTTAGGGGAATATTGTGGCACAGGAACTCAGCTGGCATCTGATTTTTACTTCAGATCAATGAAAGTGTAAATTAACAAACATAAATTGTTGCATGATAATGTAAAACAAAATAATAACTGCTAGTAAAAGAACAATGAGATGCCAGAGAAGCACCTCAGCCCAATTTCTTTAGGAAATTAATCTTATATCTGCTGTGTGTGTACATGTCAGTGTTTAGGACATCAAGTCATCTCATCCACCCTCTCTTAGAATTCCCGCGCCAGCATTAGGAAGAGCAACCCAGGTGCCTGAACCAAAGGGTGAAATCAGATGCAAATGTCAAAGAAATTACAGAATTTTTTGTTCTGCTGTACACAGAACTCCACTGAATGTGTGCAGGGCTGCTCAACAAGGGCACCTTACAATCACAATCATACAACTCACTATTTTCTCCTCCCAGGTTGACCCTGCTTACCACCTTCATACCCTCTGAAATAATGTCCAACCTTGTTTCACTTTTCCCCATTTGCAACACTTCTATTGACTTTATATCTTTATATTTATAATATTTCTATCAATCATATTTATCATATAGTTGTTCACATAAAAGCTTTATGCTTTAAAAAATAAATAAAGAACCTGCAGATTTTCTGAATTGATTCACTGAATATTCTTAGAAGAAGAACCAATAAACACCTGGTCCTTAGGCACACAACTGCTATTACATGTTACCTTTTAATGAACTGGTTGCAGTTGGACTAACATGTGACAAATGACACGGTTTGTGGGAGAGGGTGGCAATCAAATGAAATAGGTAACTGGTTTGCAAGCTTGGTTTTGTGTATTAAGCACATGGTGCTGAGCTGACTGGAGTAGAGGGAGGTCTACAGTTGGCAGGAGGGAAGTTCTAGAGTCCACCTTCTCAGTGAGAAATTTTTGCTACTATCAGATGGGTCACCACTCCCACTGAGGGAGGCTGTCTTTAGAAAGGACTCAAAGTTTCTTTCTGTCTGCTACCCAGAAGAGGCAAGATTGTACAGATAAGACTACAATGACACTTTTCTTGGTCTGAACTGGAATAAATCCTCAGAGTAATTTTGTTTATAGAGTAACTGTAGATCACCTGTTATGAATCACAGAATTTGAGCTCTTCTATACTTAAATATGTAGTATTGTAGGATAAGACTTCTGCTCTTAAGAGAAAGATGTAGACCACTCTAGGAAGTGATTCATCCTGTTCTAAAATGAATTTCTGAAATCAGTAATGTAAACTTTGTGGAAGCTAATTTCTCTCTTAATGGAGCTTTAGTTCAGACACATATTTATTTTAGCTAAAATTTGTTAAGAGGAAACTCACCTGAAGAGGGTTTTCTTTATATCAGTACAATTGTGTTTATACTAGAACTTCATATTCTGACAATTCCTAAGACATAGGTAAGCACGAACTTAATATAAAGACTGTCAAGAAGAGTGATTAAAAGAAGGCAATTATACGGGAATAGCTAAAACATGAAAACCTGTAAATAATAGAAAATAATGTCTTGCTTGAAAAAAGGTTGTGCTTAATAATTACAACAAAAAATAAGTTACCCATTAATGACTTGCTATAATTTCAGCTGGATAAGAAAATAACACTTTTTTAGAAGATAAAACTAAGATGTTAAATAGTTTACTTTTTTGGTTGCAAAATAGAAAAGCTTATACCAATACTCCTTACAAAATAATAATATTCATTATTTATGTCAGGTTGAGCTACTTTCCTCATACTAGATGGTCATTCATATTTCATGAATGATTGCATTATGGTCTTCAATTCATACTGGCTGGTTCTGTTACTGTGTTATTTGTATTAACACACATCTTAGTGTTTATTGATGACAATGGATTAAGTCCCCATCACTTCATGGTGTTGTCATAGATCAGCAGAACCTGAGGATTTAACTTATCAGTGGAAAAGATTCCATTGAAAAGAAACACTGGGAACATATGGATTACAATGACAATTTAGATCTCATTTTGTACCTGAGTGTTGAAAGCTTGAAACATTTAGGGTTTTTTCTGGTTTTGAATTATTTCTTAATGGCTATTGAACATATTTTCATTACTGTACTCTCTCTGTAATGGAAAAAAAACTGTGCAAAATTTTTTAATTTTCACCCTTATTTAGACAGAAAGTACATTTAAAGTATTTGTCATTTTTTATAAGATATGAATTTCCCATATTTTAGTGAGAGCCAATTAAGATATAAATGCTATCTTTTTATATTCATTTGCAAATTAAAATTATTACTTCTTCTGAGAAGGAGAGAATAATATGAGAGAACATAACTGTCATTGCTGATTCTAATTTTCAAGTTCTTTGGCTTAAAACACTCGAAGACTAGCATGTTTATCAAAGTAGCAGCAAATAGTTCTTAATAATGTTCATAATATAATAATAAATTTTCTTCCATTATAGTTGCTTGTTGTCATTGGAGGTATTTTAAGACACATTATTGTTAGTACTTATTTTAGCATAATAAGAATATAAATGAATACTTGCAATCTGCAATAGGGTGATTTACCTTTCTGAGCTCTGTTTTATGTTAGGTGTAAATGTGTAGACATTTATTGCATCAGATTTCTTTTTCCTTGAAAAGTCTCTCTTAGACACTCATATTCGTATTGGCTGCAAAAAACACTGTCAAGGGTGTCTCTCATTTATTTATACCTGCAGAGGCATTTCTCTTGACACAAACCTATGGTGAAACAGCACCTGTTTTTCAAAATAAGACCTTAGAACTTGATTGTAGTTATCCTAATTGGAGCCTTAGTAAGGAAGGAATTAAAATATTGAATGACCATGGTATGAGAAAAAAGTTACATAAGATCTTTCTTTTATGATGTATTCTCTTACGCAAGATATTTTATCATGTAGTTCCATCATGAAAGTTGTGCACAGAGAATTGTGTGCAATTTATGTTGTAAATATACTACTGTATTATTTTTTACACTCCAAACCTAGAGTTCATTGCAACAAGAGAATAAGATGACAGAGAAAGAAGTCTGATATTGTTTTTGCTGCTGTGCCTAAAAACTCTGGTTATGAATAAGGATGTATTATCAGAGACTGAATCTATGCTGAATTAATATTGTCTAGGCTCAGATGCTCGAATGAGGCTAGAGTAATGTAGTACTGATATTTAAGAGTATACATAATAGAAACCAATGGACAACCTGTGCAACACCATGTGTCTAAGGTCTATTTGAATTATGAGATCCACCTGAATAGTCTATATAAAACTCTATGAACTATGCAGATAAGCATTTACAGGGTTATTGATCTTATGCTCAAGCATCAATAGGCCACGAATATCCATCGCACTTTACAAAAGGCTTACGTCCATGAGAAAAATTCTTGATCATTTGGCTGAGTTGATGCAACCTTCTCTGTAGAGACACTTTTATTTTCATTTTATTAAATTTATTGACATTGGAAATTACTTTTCTTAATCAAAATCAATGTTAGGAATTCTTTAGCAAAATGAACAGTTATTATGCCTACGGTGTTGCAATGAGTACAATTTTGAAGTACATAGGAGGTCAATTTTTTTTAGATAAGCATAGAGTGTAAATTTACAAATTCAGAAAATATGGCACAAAAAGCCTGGTGTTTCTAAGTTGGGTTTGAATGGCCACATTTTGGTAGTGTAGAGGCTACAAGTGTGGCTTCTGTGAGAAGCTGCCAGAAGCTCCCCCCGTCTGACACAGTCAATGCCAGCCAGCTCCAAGACAAGCCTGCCACTGGCCAAGGTCAAGCCCATCGTTGATGGTGGTAACATCTCTGGGGTAACACAACTGAGAAGGGGAAAAAACCCCTAGTGCAATGGCAACAACAACTGCAGCCAGAGAAGAGAGGAGTGAGAATGTGTGAGTGAGAGAGAAACAGCTCTAGAGACACCAAGGTCAGTGAAGAAAGTGGAAATTCGTCGCCAGCACCCTGCAGGCCAAGGTGAGGCAGCTGTGCCCCTGCAGCCCAAGGAGGAGAAGAGATTCCCTGTGCAGCATGTGGAGAACCCTATTCCTTAACAGGAGGACACCCAAGGAGGCCATGACCCTGTGGGAAGCTCATGCCGGGTCATTTCAAGTCTGAATGACCCTGGAGCAGGGTCAAGGCAAGACCTCGGGGCCCAAGGAGAGAGGAGCCCATGCTGGATCAGGTTTGAGAGCAGGACTTGTGACCCTGTGGGGGATCCACACTGGAGCAGTATGTAAAGAATTGTAGTCCATAGGAAGAACTCATGCAGGGGAAGTTCATTGAGATCTGTCCCCTGCAGGAGGGACACCACGCTGCAGCAGGGGGAGAGTTTGAGGAGTCTTTCTCCTAAGAAGGAAGGACCAATAGAGAACATGTCATAAACTGACTTCAGACCATATTTCCCACCCTCTTCTGCCACTGAGGGGAAGTGATAAAGAAATCAGGAGTAAAGCTCAGCCTGGGAAGAAAGGAGAGGTGAAGTGAAGGTGTTTTAGTTTTCATTACCCTACTCGGATTTGATTGACAATAAATTACACTAATTTCCCCAAGGTGAGTCCATTTTTCTTCACTTTGGTAATTAGTGAGTGATCTTTCCCTGTCCTAGTCTCAACCCACAAGTCTTTTATTTTATTTTCTCTCCCCTGTACAGCTGACAAAGAGCAGCTTTGGTGGGTGCCTGATATTCAGGCAGGGCCAAGCACACAGTTTCTCTGCACAAATTTGTGGATTTTTTTAACCCAGAATACTTGGTTAAAACAAAAATATAATTGTAAATTTTCCCCTATAAAGAAAAGTGCATAGGTGATAAAAGATTACTGAAGGGAAAAAAATTTGTGTTAATAAAGCACAGATAAACCAAAGCAACCAAACCAGTGTTAGTCCACCACCTTTCCTTATCTAGTTCTCTTTTATATTTCTGTTTAAGATTTCCTTTTTTAATTTTCACTAATATTTTTCACAGCTTCTATATTAAAAGAGGGAAAGATTGGCCTATTCCTGAAACCTCCAAATTATTTAATGTATTATTTCATTGCAAAGAAAAACAGGAGCAGCTTCCTGATAATTCCTCTAACTATTATTATATATTTTGTTCTGAGATATTTGCCCATCCATGTGTAGGCTATATTCAGACTTGAAATGATCAGTAGAGTACTTGCTTTCATTTTAGTTTCTGATTTTCCTTAATTATTAAAAAAGATTTAAAAAAATAAATTCTGTACCTTTTATAACAAGGTTTTATAACAAGCCCTTTCTGTACGCATAGATTCCTCTACATCTGATGAAGCACTGTTTCTCTTATCTATTCAAGCAAAGGGATTTTTTTTTGAAATAAGGTCTAATTTCTGCACAATGACTTCATTTAAAAATTCCTAGCTTTTTCTCACTTGTTTATTCTTCAATTATGTTTTGATGTTCATTGACTGTTTATCTAAAGATGTTTTTTAATTCCCAAAGCCTCATTTTATCCCTTAGCTTCTTAATGGATTTTGAATAAGTCCTTATGCTTTTCCACTTAAAATTTGCTGTGATTATGAAAAACATCACCTGTTTATGTTACATTTTGTCTAACAGCAGACTTTCAGAAGAGATTGGAAAATTGATCCACTGACTTTCTCGCATTTTGCCCTCTAATTTTCTACTGATAAAGGTGTTAGTAAATTATTGTTCTGCGCACATCCTTGTCTGAAAGGTTTGTTTATACTTCTTAGCTGGTTCAATTAAGGTATTAAGTCAAGCAGTGAATGTAGAACAAGAATTTAAGTCTTTCTTTTCTGAAAAGGACAACTAGTTAGTCCTTGTATGAATAATCACCAGCATACTTTTTCTTCTCAGCCTCAGTATTTGCCTTGTCTAAAGTCAATGCAGTGAAATTGCTCATGCTGAGATTAGGACAGGTTTTTTTCTGTGCTATCATCTTTACTTAGCAAGAGAAGAAAGCCACACTTGACAATGTTTTGAAGATGTGACATCACCTGTCGGATTTAAAAGCTTTTTTACGCAGAACAATAGGAATATTTTCTAATGAATAGTTAATGTATATGCATATTTGGAGGGGGTGGGTGGGGTTGTTTTGTTTGTTTGATTAATTTATTTTCTTTGGCTATGAATTAGTAAAGTCTCACGGTGGTTGGTATCGGTTTTATCCTTACAGGTCAATATATTGTGTATGTGTGGTGGGTGGCTTAAATATTTAAAATCAAGAGTTATGGGGACTGCATGATTAAGAAAAATGCCAACTAAATAAGATCATGGGTTTTTAGACTACAGGGCACTTAGATGTGACAAAGTGGTATTTAACAGCTTTTTTTCTCTCATTATTTGTGGAGGATTTTTTCTTTTTTCTCTGAGTGGTATTTGTCCAAAGAAAAAGGTTTTATTTTTCATAGTCTTTATGACTTTGCTTTTTGGAATGTGAAGATTTTGAATCAATACAGTACCTCATCTTCTGGCTTCCAACAGCCTGTGGAAATCCAATATGAAATTCATTTAACCATTTCTGGCCCTCCAGCAGTATTCTTACCTTTTTCAATTCCTGTATAAGTGGGACTTATCACAAAGGACACAATTTATCTAGCTGTCTGAGTTGTCCAGAGAGGTGGTAGATGCCTCATTCCTGGAAACATTCAAGGTCAGGTTGCATCAGGCCTCAGAAAATTAATCTGATTGAAGACGTTTCTGTTCATTTCGGGGGAAAAGGTGTTGAGTAAGTTGCATTTAAACTTCCCTTCCAACCCAAAATATCCCATGGTCCAATGATCAACACTGAGCAGACACTCAAGATACACCTTATAACATCACATTCTGCTTACCATCCTATTTTATTTATATCTTGCTTCATGTCTTTTTCACAAAATTTCTGTGATGGGTTTAGGTTTATGTAGTTGAGACTTCTTGGCTCATGAATTTAAATCTATTTTTAGTCTTTTCAAAAATACATCAACTACATGTTTTTAAATAATGATTTCTTATTTCCTCAGACCATTGCTTCTTGGTCCTGTACTCCTAATCTCACTTTGCAAGTGTTTTAAGCCTTGCCCATGTAGTCAAAATGCAAATACTGAAGAATAAATGGGAAAGAATTTCATGAAAATATCTCCAGCCATTATCAAGAATAGCTAAATATCAGCCTTTGGTGATGATTAGTAAAAGTCTAAAATTTGCTGGTTTATTCACAACAGTTTACAGTCTCAGAATTTTCAAGATTTCCAAACAGATGCCAAAGTGAAAAACATTATGGTAATACCTCCATGCTACCCCAGAGGTTTCTCTTTATGGATTTGAGAATTTTTATAATTGTCAGTCAGAAACTCAACTTTGTTATCTCTTGTTTTATGTTTGTCTCTCCCAAGGAGTACCTTTGCCTAAATGATTGCTGTAATGATACTATGAAATGAGCAGTGTGGACAGGTTCCTCATCTTGCTTAAACATGAGACAGGCTAGTACTTCAAAATGTGATACTTAGCACTGCCCTTGAATGGAGCATTCATTGATGGAGTTCTGATAAACCCATCAGGAGCTGTAAGGTAAGGCTACCATCTGGTTCCGGCATTTGGTACTTTGTGTTCCTGTTTAAATGTCGATGTTGAAAACATAATAAAGTGTCATTAGGTAACTATCTTACTATGTTATCTCTTTTTTTCATGGAGTTTGACCATCTCTACCAGGAGTGGCTCTACTTTTACCTCTCTGCCAATGGCAACCTTGATAAATATTACTTTTTCCCTCTCTGTTTTAATTTAACATGCTCTTTTATTTTTTCTGAAAACACTAAATATGTCTTCTTATTTTTATGCAATTGTTATAAGATGACAGACTGGTTTGGGACAGAGTTCATATTCTTCATAGTAACTATGGGATTCTGGTTTTTATTTGTGCTGAAAACTGTGTTGATAACACAGGGATGTTTTAGTTGCTGCTGAGTAGGGCCACACATCATCAAGGCCTTTTCTGCTTCACACACCACCAGCGAGGAGGCTGAGGGTGCCCAAGAATTTGGGAGGGGGAACAGCTGAGACAGCTGTTCCCAACTGACCCAAGGGATGTTTCTACCATATGGCATCTTGCTCAGCAATAAAAGCTTGGGGAAGAAGGAGGGGTGTTGACAGTTACAGTGCTTGCCTTCCCAAGTCACCATGATGGTGCCCTGCCTTCCTGGGGATGCCTGAACACCTGCCTGCCCTTGGGAAGTGGTGAATGAATTCTCTGTTTTGTTTTGCTTGTGTCTGAGACTTTTGCATTACCTATCACTTTGTCTTATCTCAAGCCATGAGTTTTCTATATTTTTGCCCTTCTGGTTCTCCTCCTCATCTCCATGGGGTGAGGTGTTGGTAAGAAGACAGCTGCATGGTACATGTTAATCCACAAGTGGTGACTAACTCTGACACATTCATTGTATTTCTTTCAAGTTTTTGCTTATTTTCCTTCTCTTTTTATAATTATTCTTTTATACTTTTTCTTATAATTTTCTTCTCTGAAACCTGTTTTCTGTTGATTTCATTTATTTTTAGTGTTATTTCATTATGTTATGTTGTACATTGGGGTTTTTTCCTTAAAATTTGATAGATGATAATACGTCATGATTTTATCAGATCTAGTAACTATCCAAGTGGTACTACTCTCTATATAGTTATACCACATAGAGTTAATAGTCAGAGATTCCTGACTAGTTATTTGTGTCTTAATATTTCTTATTTTTTCTCTAAGTTGTTCTAGAATCACTCTCATCTCTTTAAAAATTCTGGGAAAAACACTGTTTTTTCTTTCCACAGTATTTATCCATAGACTATATGGGGTTGTTTGGAAAGAAAACTAGAGGTTCACAGTCTGTGAACACAGTCATTTCCGGGGGCAAAATTTTCAGTGTAGATTGATTGCTTGGGTTTGAATTTTCTTTCTTTTCTTTTTCCTGAATACCTTATCATATTTCCAGTTTCTTTTATTTTTGCCTGCATTGTTATCCCTATGTTTGCATAAATCCAGATATTAAGCACAGGAATTGGTTTGTTATCTTTTAATCAAAATAAGACAGCTAGAAAAAAACCACTTTCGTTTTCATTTGTCATCATCAAGATCCTCATGATGACGCTTGCGATCTGTTTGAATACAGAATAAATGAAACTTTTCAATCTATCTCACTAATTGTATTAATGATCATGTTGTGTACTAAGTGATCTCTGTAGGGTGTCTATTATGCACCATAAGATGATATCTGAAAATAAAACAATCAAAAAAAAAGAACAAAAACCCAAATATTTGAATGAAATTGAAGAAAAATAATGTAAAAAGGGGAAAACAAAAGTAATAGATAATTACTGAAAACTTAGGATAAATGTTATCTTTTAAATGAAAGCTACCAAGATTCATGATTGTTCTTGGATTTTTTTCCTTCAGAATTATGATGGCCTTCTCTTTAAGATTTAAAAATCATGATATATTTGGAATATCATCCATTGTATGTCTACAGTGAAAAGCAAACTAAGAAACTGGTGATTTTTAAAAAAATGACAAAAATCTCTAAAATCAAAGTAATCGCATTGAGTTTGATAGAGTTGTTCTTAAAACTAAAAATTTGAAAAATATGAGGCTAAAACTCATAGCTAATTATAGTATACAGCAGACTTTAGGTAATAGGAAAGGTATTTATACCCAGGATAGAGTATTGGAAGAGGAAAGATAAACAAAAATTTGGTAAATGTGGCAATGATGCTGACAGAGACGAGAGACTGAAGAGCAAAGGGTTGAGTTACAGTGGATGCTAAAGGCAAGAGAAGGTCTGAACCTCTTTTTAATGAAAAATAAGCAGTCAAGAAAAGGCCAAAGATAGAGCAGGATATGGGAGTGGACATGCACAGGAAAAGAATAGAAGCATCTTAGGTGAGCCTGGTTTGTGGGTCTGAGTGGCAATGTCCATGTTTCTATCACCAGTACAGATTAATATCTAAACATGGGGTATGGAGCTCTTGAAGGAAAAAACAAACTCAGATTTGACCACACTGAGGTTACACTGAGAGACCAGTATCATATTTTCTGATGAAAGCAATGTAAGGACCCCAAAGGCTACAGAGTGGTCACACAGGAGTACTGAAGGTAAAGAAAAGGACATGGGTTGTCTGTCTCATGCGGCAGAGATCACCTTTTCATTATGCTAATATATTGTGTCTAATACATTTGCCTATGGCGAGGAGCCTAACACTGTCACAGAATCAATTAAAATATCTATTTGAAATTAAATTAATTTGAATTTAAAGCTCTATGTTTACTTTATGTTAGTTTAAATAAAAAGCCTTACATTTATTTCTAAGGTACTGGAGATACTAAAAAATGTTTCTTGTAGCCTGTGGTAAAGTCATTAAAGAACATTCTCACAGTTACTGCCTAGTGATTTTATGGAAAATTCAAAATATGCTAATTTCTCTTCTTCCTTTATATCTTTGCTCTAAAAGTGCACCAATTTCATTTGTGGTACTATTTTCACCTTTTGCTGCAACCTTTCATAAGACATTGAAATACTGTAGCAGAATACCAATATATCAGTACTTATGCACTCATGCATAATGAGTGTAATGTTTTACAAACATTTCTTTGAATTTTCTACATTGTCTGTAAAGCTTGGATGATGTACCAAGACTTGTTTTGCCACTAAAAACTGATCAGGAGTAGAGAAAACCTTCAAGATGAACAGATGACAGTTTCCATGATGATGTAGTGGAATTTTTTTCTTTTCATTCATTCTGCCTAAAGAGAAGTTTGCACAGCTTACCACAGTGGCTCCTTGTACAACTTCCCTGTTCCACAGGGGCCAGCAAAGCCTTCCAGGAGAAAAGTCTGGCAGGTCAGCACAGCTCTGCCTAGCCTTGTGGTGCTCAGTCCAGGGCCAGGGTTTTGGATTCACTTCGGGTGGTTTTGGTTCTTTGTCTCTCTATTCTTCAGTTCCCAGGGTTACTCTCTCCCTCAACTCTGCTCTCACGAAACCTCACCCTGAATGCTGTGTCCAAACCTGGGGACCCCAGCAGAAGGATTTGGACCTGTTGAAACAAGTCCAGAGGAGTGCCACCAAGATGATCTGAGTGCTGGAGCACCTGTCCTGTGAAGGCAGGCTGAGAGAACTGGGGTTGCTCAGACTGAAGTAGAGAAGTCTCTGGGGAGATCTTATAGCAGCCTTCCAGTACCTAATGGGGGCTACAAGAGAGAGCTGGAAAAGGACTTGCATGCAGTGAATTCCTGCAGGTAAGACCAGTATATTTTACTAGAATTTATCTTCAGCCTTTTGTCATGGAAACCTGGGTTTATTACACACACAGGACCTCAGCTTTTAAAGTCATTCCTCAAATTAATATCACCACACCTATTTTGTTATCCAGCATATTTTTCACTAAATTTATCAAAACATACATTTTTTCATGTTGTATGGCTGCATTACAGCTCTGTGTTCTGGCATTAAATATAGTTCAATATGTTCCATATAAATAATGGGAAGAGAAGGGCAGGGAACTCAGAAAACCATCTGAAACCTCTGAAGTTTAGTTTTTTTCTGTAGAGATTTCAGATTCTGATAGGCAGATTTTTTTCTTATTTTCCATCTTTGGTAATTTCACATAAAAGGATCACCATAAAATAGATAATAAAGACGAATTATGGGGTTCAAACCTGCCTATAGGATGTGTTCTCTCAAAACACATAAATAAGGAGGATAAATTTCTGTGCAATGTTATGTAAAGACAGTTGTATTATTTGAAGAAGAAATTAAAGAACATACCATACAATAACAATGAAGGGTGTACAAATATAAATTCTAGGCAGTAGGAATAGTTATTTGTTTGCAATACGTTGGGTTTGTGCCTTTTTTTTTCTTTCTTTCTTATTTTAGTTCCTGTTCAATGTTTACTTTCAATTATTGCTTCCTACAGGAGGCCAGCTTATCCCTGACAATAACTTTGCTGGAACAAATTGAATAATCAGTTTGAAGGGAAAGAAATTGTTAGACAATTTTTTCTTTTTTCTTTTTCAGAGGCATCAAAGGAGTGAACTAGAGTTTAAAAATGAGCAAAATAGCATTAAAATCTGGTATGCTTAACATTTGGAATCTAGATGAAGAGATATGTCTTTCTTCTGCATTAATGAGTTGTGTAACTGTCAAACAACAATTTATTTGGGTTTAAATAACTGAAAAATCAAACATGCATAATAAATAGGTGATTTTGTCCAAATTAGAGAGGAAAGCAGTGATAGGGCTCCTGAATCCAAACCTTTTGCCTAATGCAATGCTTTACTTAAACAAATTAACTAAAATGACACTTGTGCCTAGTATCTTCACTTTAGTGCTCTTCTTCCTGCCTTCATACATTAGCTTTCATGAATAATTTCTCTTTCTTATAATGTATTAAAATATTTTTATAGAAACATACGTAGGTAAATATATAAGCATAATATAGGCAAAAAAGTATCTGATCGTAATTGAATAGACAGTCCTCTATTATTTTTCTACCCATACATTTCTGATTCTACTAACTAAGTGTGGACAAATAAAGTTATATTAATATTTTCAATACAGAAAGCATGGTTCTGTATTTATTTTGTTTTGTTTTGTTTTATTTTGTTTTATTTTATTTTATTTTATTTTATATGTACCTATAAAATTAGTATTTCTTGCATTTGGATGGATCTTTTTTCACTTTGATTACTCTAGGTTTCACCTACTTTCAGACAAGTTGAAAATTACCACAAATTATTACTTGTTTCTATGATTAATGGAAGGAGCGGTTTTGTACTATGTTTAAAAAAATCAGGTCTGATTATACTGATGTCATTGCAATGCATAGTGTCATAAAGGGATCATGACACCAGGTTAAATGTAACTGATTTGTTTCATTGTATTAAAGTATTGCACACAGAAAAAAATATAATACTTCTGGCAATGGAAAGTTTCTTTGCCAGCATTAGCCAAATTTTAGTCACAATTTTTCTAAATTAGCATCCTTGTATACAGTACTAACAGTCTGCCTTTTTATTGACAATGTTTTCTCAATAAATTAAAGTTATATAACATCCAAAATTATGCAGATTTATTTGCTGTAGCCTGTTAAATTACAACTCCCCTATTTGGCATGGCTTATTAAAGATTAATAATAGGGCATTCTCACTTTTCAGATTTCAGTTCAGTAGTTAATTCATGCCAACAAAAAAATATTTTTAAGTAAAAGTAACCACTTCACATATATTTTTAGTTCAGACTATGTTCTTGAATGAAAGGTGAATTAATTATTCATATGATCCTGATGTGAGACTACTTCTATTTTTTATCATGGAGATGAGCTAGTTCATGGTTTGTAATGTCAGTTTCATTTAGTCTGAGCTTTCCCTGCTTGTCTATTTTCTTTTCACTCACTATTGCAAGATTAATTCTCAAGTAAATTTGATTAATGAACCTCTATGAAGTCCAAGACTATGAGAGTACAAATTCCTCCAAGTAGCATATAACTCAGATTACACATAAATACACATATATATCTATTTATATAAATATGCAGAAAGTTCCTGAACTGTTAGGTTTTGATTCAGAACCTGGATTACTTTTAAAGTGTAGCAATATATAGGCAGCTGACTCATCGCAGTTGCTCAAAATTAATGGTGCTTTCTAATTAAGTATCTGCTAACTATCTAATCCAGCTATTGTGTTCACTGGAATACAGTGGCTCTTGGCTCAGCTTTAAAGTTCTAATGAAGAAGAATATAAAATACTCCCCTATTTCTCTGAATCACAACTTCAGCAATTAGTATGTTTCATTCCCATCCTTTGAGTGATTCTTCTCATTTCAGTCTCCCTGATTAAATGTTTGGAATGTGTAGACTGAGATCACATTGGATTTCCAGTTACTTATCCTCACAGTTAAGAAGACCACCCCCCATCATCACCATACCTTGTCACCTGATGTCATCTAACCTACATGATCAGGAGGGCAGATCTGGAACTGTGGACTTGAGGGAGGAGACTTCTTGGGTTCACATCACCAAATATTTCTAAAAAATATAGTATATGTAGAAATTCCTTTAAGAAAGTGATAATTTTGCATGGAGCTACATAAGATTCTTAATTCAGAGCTCAAACACGATGGCTGGTCTGGACCACAGTGTTTTCTTTGAATGGCCAACAACCAAAATGGTGCAAGGAAAGGAGAGAGAAGACAGAGAAACATGTCAGTGTTGAAAAAAAATCACATGAAAAAAACCTCAAACCCAGAGCCATTACTAGATCTGAAACCTCTAAAAAAGTAGTTATTTCAGGATGACTTTCGAGAAATATGGCTATGGGCATCATGTGAAAAGAAAACATGTTTATTGTACCCTTTGAAGAGTGAGAAGGAGATTGATCTAGGATATAACTCTTAAGAAGACATCTTTAGGTTGAATCGAGTTTCAGTGTCTTCTGCTCTATCACAACCTCGTCTTTGTGAGACTTTGAATAACTGTACTCTATCTCTCCTCAGAATATAAACACTAGTCTAAATAATGACCTGTATGATTCACACGTGGGGTGCAGGTTAGAAATAAAGCAATATGATAGTTGATAGTACAAAAATAGCTAAGTAAGCAGCAATAACTAAAAAAAAGCCTGCAAAATGCGGCAATTTTGAAAACTACATAAAAGACTACATTGCTGTATGCCTTTTTGTGATAATGGCTTTCACATGATTTCCTTTACTAGTTCCGACACCTACCTGCAACTTCTGTTGTGATCCTACTTTTTACAATTTACTTTGAACCTTCAAAACTGAATTTTGGTAATTGTCTATTACTCTTTTTATTACCAAAATCCCTTATCCTATTGTAAATTGCTGCTGATCTAGAGGGACACAGGAAGTTACTGTTCAAAGCCCCACCCAACATGACCCAACACTTCAAATGATGGGACACCTGCAATCTTTCTGGGCAACCTATTCCAGCATCTCACTGGCTCTCATTGTAATAATTATTTTGTATGTCCAAACTAAAGCTACTCTCTTTCACTTTAAACCATTGCTCCTTGTTCTGGCACTGCAGACTTTGAAAACTGCTCTAAGTGCTGAAAGGTTGCAACAAGCTCACTCTTCTCCAGGCATCTCCCTCCCTCTCTGCCTTTCCAAATTGGAGAAGTGTTCCAGCTCTCTGAACACTTTTGTGGCCCTCCCCTGACCCATTCTAATGGGCCCATGTCTTTCTTGTTCTGGAAACCTCAGAGTGAAAACAATACTCCTCGTAGGGACTCACCAAAATGGAATAGAGGGGCAAAACACCGTCCTTGACCTGCTGGCCACTCTTCACATGACGTAGTCCATGAAATGATTGACTTCCTAGGCTGCAAGCACACATTTTGGCTTATCCATCAGTATCCCCAGGTTTCTCTCTGCAGGCTTATTACCAATCCATTAATTCTCCAGTCTGTATTAATATTGGACATTGGCCCAGACTAGGTGCAGGATGTTGCACTTGACCTTGTTGAACTCCATGAGATTTCACACAGATTTATTTCTCAAACATGTCAAGATCCCTCTCAGATCCTTTCCCTTAAGTGAATGAACTGCAGTACTCAGCTTGGTGTTATCAGCCAACTCACTAGGGGTGCACTCAATCCCACTGTCTCTGTCACCGGTGAAGGTATTAAGTAGTATCATTCCAGCACCCTTGAAAGACACCCCACCTTATATGTTTTGGCTTCAACATCGAGTCATTGACTGTAACTCTTTGCATGTGGCCCTCCAGCCAACTCCTTACTCACCTAAGAGTTCATCCATCAAACCAACAGCTCTCCAATTTAGTGGCAAGAATGTTGTGGGGGTCTATATAAAAAGTCTTACAGAAGTCCAGGTGACTTTTCTCTTTGATGTAGTCACTTTACCATAGTAGGCCACCAGATTAATCAGTCACCATTCTCCCTGGTGGAGCCATGTTGGCTGTCATTAACCACCTCTCTTTCTTCCATATGTTTTGACCTATCTTCCAGGAGGATCTTCCATGTTCTTACTGTTCTTAAAAGCTATTTAAAGAAAGGTTTTGGTTCCTTATACGTAAACCCCATTTTTTTGGATTAAATGCAGGTTTTGTGTACTGGGAAAAGGCATGCTGATAGCAAAGGTATCAGCTTCAAATGTTCACCTAGTGCAACAATAGGTTCAGATCAGGTTGACAGGATTTGAAGCCTGCTTTGCCTAAGAAAGCAGGCCAGGAAACCAATAGCGGTGACCATCTAATGGAGAGAGAATATAAAAAGAAGATAGGGTACTTTTACATTCTTACATCTCAAGAAAGATACACAGATACTTCAGTCTGCAGACTGTTATAATTGTCTGAAAATTTCAAACCTGTCACTGTCATCACAAGATATGCCTGTGATATGATGCTTGCAATACTCTTTACTGAGTATTAGGAGAAAGGTATTAATATGAGACTAGTTAACTGATAAGTGTTCCTGAATAAGAATGTCTACATTATTTTTTATGTACACTTTTTTTCCCAATTATAATTCTGTTAATAGCTAGCTGGCATAAAATTAAATATACCTCTGTGGTTCCAGTACTAAAAGTGAGAAATTGCCCTTAAAGGGAAACTAGGGAGAAAAGTCCACAAACCAAACAACCTTTCTAATATAACCAGCTAAAATTTAGCATCATTAAATCATTTAAATAATTGTAGGAGGCTGTAAAAGTGATTATTATTTTTTTTGTTAAAAGGGCAAAAAATTCTGAAAAAAACCCAACTTGTTTTGATTGAAGTAATATGCTGTGCTATCAGATATAAGCACTTCTGGCATAGTGTGGAGAAGACAAGAAATTAAAAAGCAGAAGAGAGAGGAAGATTCAGAAACAAGAAATTGAAGAAGAATGTAACTTACTGCCCAAGATTTTCTCCTTCTCCCTAATCTTAAAGAAATAGAGCAGGAAGATGAAAAATGTTTGTAAGAATGACACATACTTCTGCAGAAAACATAGTCACACTGAATTTCAATGAGTTTCTCTATGTGCAACAAATTCAAAAGCTCTTCTCTTACATTGTTTTGCTCTTATCAATGGAGAAGATCCTCCCAGAGGTCAAAAAATATCCCTAGTCTGAGGGATATTTTCACTCATCAGCAAAATACAGATGTCAAAAGTGCAAATGTAACTCTTAGAACCCTACATATAGGGGCTTTTCCTTGTAATAGAGGTATTTTCATGATTGAGACAAGTGTTTAGCATATTCAAGAAGTTATCATAATTTTATTTTCTCTCTTCAGTACGAAATGAATGTAAAACAAGTGGAGCCTTTAATAATTCTCTTCCTCCTTAAGAAATTCATGAACTCAGGAAATATTCCGTTTCTGTCTTTATCTTAGCCATTCCAACTGCAGTTGTGTGGTTAAAACTGTGTTTACAAAGAAATATACATATTTTCATTATCTAGACTTTCAATCAATCGTATAATTAATGCTTAAAAACAACCAACCAAAATGTTTGTTATATAATGACTGGTTTGGTATCACATGTGTGAACAGACCTTGGAGCCCATGAGAGGCTTCCTAATGGGAAGTGAATAACTGCAGACAGGGTTTAGCATTGCAAAGGGCACAATCTCATGACCAAGTAAAATTCTGTAATTCCCTCAGCAAATCAATAAACATAAAGTTCTTTGGTTCAGTTACCTGTATTTCTGCAGCAGTTATAGCAATGTCAGGAAACAGAAAAAGAATATGGACTAATGTTTGCTCTAGAGTATTGAATTTTCTGTCTGATGGAGCTTGAAACTATATATACACAGGTTTCTGCTACGTTCCAGGGAACAAAATCATGAAGGAGCAGGATATTGATATTACTGATAAATAAGTAAATACACAAACACACATATATAGCAGAGCATTGAATGTGTCAGTCACTGTCTGTTTTGTGGTTACATATTGTGTGTTCCTGTGTACTAGGAACTTAATGTGTGAGTGAAATGAATATTTGTGTCTGCCCTTAACTCAGGCTGTGGAAAGACTCGAAGCTATCTGACAGGAGAAATAGATCTGCTAATGAAAAGGGGTCAGAGAAGACTACTTAATGCACAACAGCAAAATTGGCTGAAAAAAACCAAACCCTGCTGTTCTCTTCTGGCCAGACTCTTCCAGCTGTACTCAAGATAAACAATGCTTGCTTACCTAAGTGAGTCTATTAAAATCTATCCAGTTCAGGGCCTTAAAAGCAACAATCTTGGAAAACGAAACTTAGTAAAGTGTTAAAGGTTTGCAATTAAGGGGTTTGGAGAGAGAAGTGAATAGTAAAAGTCAGCAGGCAACGAAAAAATCTGCAGTTGGCTGCAGCTTTATAGATAGATTACCAAGCTGCTCTGAACAGCTGGCAACAAGGATTGCTTCTGCTGGGAGAATGGCTGTGTTACATACCAAAGATGTATTCCCTGCATACGTATGTTTGTTTATATCCAACAGCAATAGGAACCCAATTACTCTTTACCCAATTGTGACTGAAATAAAAGATAATTTCTTTGCTTCGCAATCTGCAAGACAGAGAACTGTTTATCCAGCAAATTGCACCTCCAAACACTGCCACAGACAGTTAGTTCTAGTCTTTCCCAGCTTCTGATATCTAAACCTCATTTTTTTGCCATTCAAATGCCTAATGTCTGCAAACAGCTAAGTATCACACTCAGTCAGGCTCGTAGATATATAGAGAAGCAATATTTAGAGCATTAAATATTATACAGATTGCACTATGCCAGCTGCATAAAAATGAACAGGCAGTGCATTGAGAAGGATGAGATTTGTGCTGGCTTTTTAAAACAGGATGCTCAGTTCTCATTTACCCAGAAAGTGTGACATAACTTTTTGT
Source organism: Hylia prasina (assembly GCA_013397195.1). Lineage (NCBI taxonomy): Eukaryota > Metazoa > Chordata > Aves > Passeriformes > Sylviidae > Hylia > Hylia prasina. Next base: position 43,603 of record VYXD01013586.1, read on the forward strand.
ATTTGTCATATGATCACTATGTTAAAAATTAGGACAATTGGAACTAAAATAAATTAATCAATTCATATGTCCAAAGCCTGTGTTCAAACTAACTCTGATCTGCTATATACCTTGGATGATTATTTTATTGCTTCCAGCTATCTTTGATACATAAGAAGACTTAAATGTTCCTTTCGTTAAGCCTGAAACTGTTTGACAGGCCCATTAGCTTCAGCAAGCTTTGTGACTCACTGACAGCAATTAGGACTCCAACGATATCTGGATAAGACAAAACCCCAAGAGTTTCATAAGGTGAGAAGAAGATCCTGAGATTTATTTTTGGCAAAATAGGGCTTAAAATCTCCTGGAAAGAAAATCAATCTAAAATAATTAAAACTTCTTTCACTCCAATGAAAATACTATTCTGTTGCTAAGCACCTGATTTGAACAGAGGAATTTGGAGTGTATTTGCCTACTCTTTCATCTCCTTCAGGTGAAATTTTCCCATTATCATTGAATTTGCATTCATTTTTTTCAAGTTCTCTTTCAGAGAAGCAGTTACCAATTTATTAAGTTAGATAAAGAGATAGGAAACTGACAGTAAAGACCCTTGTATGGGCACTGTATCTGTATTCATGTAGTTGTTTAGAATGAATACACAGCCCATAACTTAACTCTTCTCTTTCTCTATCAACTTGAGCAGAAATAAGGCATAAATCCACAATATTCCCCTTGAAATCTTTTAGATACAGTATTTTTGACTGTAAATTTATTTCCTTTTTAAAAAATGTAACTAGTTTTATATAGACAGAAGAAGAATGTTATGATAATTATACAGAAAAGATAAACTGAGAAGAAATAGCAATCAAAATATTTCCAAAATATCAACTTTAAGATTTAAAAAGCTCAGGTAGAACCTGTTAGTAAATTAAAAAAACATGTTTATCAGGTTTGTATTTTGTAGTTAGAAATAGTTAACATCAAATATGCTGAATTAAACTTAATTTTACCTATCCAAAAATCAATTAATTACACCTCCCAAGTCTTTGCTTTTTGACTTACAAGGAAGTTGAGTAAGTATTCATTGGTCTTCTAATGTGTACCCAGACAAACTCTGTTCACTGTATAACACCATAATATTTCAAGTTTCACACAAGATACACAGCCCTTCTAATTCTTCATCAATTTCAACATTACTCTTTTGAGAGCAAATATCATGATGTCAGGGTTATTTTAAACAAAACAATGACTAACCATTATGCTTGGATTCCTTTCAGCTGCTTCAAAAATGCTGCAATTAAAGCAATGTGTTAGCAATTGGCTTGAAATATTAACAGACACCCACTTAAAATTGCTCTAAAATAAAACCAAACAAAAGTGGAAAATTAATTGTAATTTTTAATTCATTATTGTTGCTAATGCATCTTTTATAGACCAGATTCTCACTGGGGCCGTTGGCAACAAAATACCTCATTAACCACTGAACATGACCCCTGGGAACACCGGTAGTCACAGAGACACCAGCTCCTTTATGTTTTTGTTTCCAGCCACAAAATCCTTTGGATATGCAAGTTACTACAGCTGCAAATGTGTGCCAGAGCCTTTGTGTCTACACTGCTAGGAGATCCAAAGGCTGATCTCTTGCAACCAGGCCAAAAGGTGCAGGAAGTTAAGGTATTATTTTACAAACATAAGCTTCAAAAGCGACAGTTGGCATCTCAGACAGAAGTCACTAAGGTTTTCATTCTCATATAGAGGAGACTAAATTGATTAATAATTACAGGATGACTCATTCTGCTCTAATTTTCAATGGCTGGGTACTCAGGTCATTTAGAATGGTTTTGTTTTCTCATATAAAGTCCATATCAAGACTTACAAGATATAAATCATATTGTGTGTAAAATCCATTTCCTTGAAAAAGAAACATCCTTGACTAGATACTGAGGCCCAGAGAACACTGGTGTGAAACAGGGCTGTTAAATAAAAGAAGTAGTCTGCTTCATCTTTCACTGACAGTCATTCATTCCCACTCCTGCTTTTTCTGTTCTCTGTATTGCAACAACCATTTCACTGTCCATCCAGTGAATTATTCAGGGAACAGGTCCAGCTGAAAATCCCAGCAAAACCACAGTGGCTATTATTCTTTGGGATCAGTCATCCTGGTGTGGTTTGCCATGAAGAAAACCAAATCCCTCTGCTGGTGTTGATCTGAGGCTCAAAACAGTAAGGTCTAAAACACTTAAAAATGTATTAAATTGTAGCAAAGGAGAACAGTAGCAAAGTTTGATCATGATGTTACAGAAAATATTCTATTTAGGAAGGTGTGATTGCAACTGTATTGAAAAATAAGTTACTCTTGAAGAAAAAACATTCAATTTTAACAATTTCTAAACCCTTAATTCTATGAAAGTCTATTGCTTTCATGGTTGCCTTAATAGGAACATTTTTTAAAAATTTCTTGTTATTGGTATGGGATGAAAAATAAATTTCAAATAAAGCAGATAGGTAATCACATCTACTTTATAGTAAGTGGAAGAGGATTTTAAAAAGTGTTTTTCCATGTTGCCTTGTATGCAGTCACATTAACATGACTGTCACCACTCAGTTGAAACTGGAGGAGCATAAGCAGTCAAAGTGCTCCTTTTGATCCCTTAAGATTAGATTTATCATTTAAGAGTAGCCAAAGAAATGCTTTTACAATGCATGTCCCAAAGACAGTAGCAGGTAACTTAAAGGTGTATTCAAAATTAACCAACACATGAGAAGAGTTTTAAATATGAAAGGTTTAGAAAAACTGCTCTAGGCTTATCTGTACTTCAATAATTATTCATGGAAGATTTGCACTTTATATTACCTGTGAGTGGATAATCTTCAAAAAAAAAAAAAAGCAAAAAAGCGAAATCTTTCAAATGAATTAACATTTATGAATTATTTGTTCAGCTCTAATTTTACCTTATTAATTCAACTTTAAGAACATGCATAAATTTTCAATTTATAAAAGTGAATTGAACCTACAATAATAATTTATCTGATCTAAATAAATCAGATCAAGTGTTATGATGCAGGAAAATGTCTTTTAACAAGAGCCATTAAAATATCAGAAGGATATCTGTGTTTTAAACTATGTTTTAAACCATTGGATAAATTCACATTCGGTAGACAAATTGAGCATACTTTGTAAGGCCCTTAGCAAAGCAGTTACACTCTTTTTTTAAGCTGTGAAAGCATTCTTAGCATAGTAGTTGTCTGCTGTGTTCTAAAAGTTTTAAAATTAGATATTTATTTCTAAACTGATTTTTATGCACTGAAAATTATTGTGCATTTGTTATAGATAACCTATCACCTCCTAAAAGAGGTCCCTAAGACAGGAGAGCAGACATTATTATTTCCATCTGTTCTCATTCAGTAAGGCAGGGTTTTTGTAGGAAAAAAAATAGCATAAATTCACTGAAAGGAGAGATGAATGAATATTGTAAAGGTCATTTACATTCAAAACATTTCAGCATATCTTATTTCATTTTTAACAGCAAGAACTGTTTTGTATATTCATCTTGTAATACACCAGATGCAGAGAGAAGCTGAATTCAAAGACAAAATAGGTTAACCTGCATATTTTATAAATTTGATCAAATTCTGAGCTTCTATTGAACAAAACAAGGCTGGGTGAAAATGTTACAAGAAAGGAAGCCAAAACCAGCATTTGCATAAATGCTGAAAGCTAAAGCCAATAAATGTTTAATGACTCTGCTAAAGAATTTGTTGTCTCATAATTTCTCCAGAAGGTGACTTACTTTGAAAGGTATTCATCCCCCTCCTAAATATTTTGAGTGGATTCAAGTCCACAAAGCACCTGCCATCCACCATGAAGAATATTATATATCTCCTCCTTTAGAAGGTTGTTTCATGCAGTGCCTCAGGAGAGTTTTTATATGAGATCAATAATATTTTTGAACTTCTGAGTGATTAAGAAATGTCTGAATTGCTCTCAGGGACAGATAAATATAACATTTACAGGAATAAAGAGATGAATATAGTAGAGATGAAATGAAACATAGCATCTAGAAAAAAACAATGTCAAGGCTGGTATGGCTATATCTCGTCTTCCAGACATTTTGGTTTATTGGAACAAAATTGTGTGCTGCATTCACCTCAACCCCCAGAACATACAGAATCACATGCTCTACATTTTTTTAACCCTTTCTTAAATGAAGTGAAAATGCAGACAAAAATAATTTTGGACATGTTACCAGTAGAGCAGGTAAACAGAGCCTGAGGAATGCAGGCTGCCATACCTACAGGCTCACCACCATCTGTATAAATCCAGCCTCCTCCATCCAGATGCATCTGAGCAACTTTCTTGCAAAGAAATTTAGCAGCTTTATGGTTTGAAAGGAGCAAAGTAACAATATTTTTTGGGCGAGATTTAAGGGGAACCCCTTCTCCACCGCCAAGATGCCTTGTTCCTAGATAAACGCATAGGTATGAAATAGAGTTGATTGAAAACAGGAACAAACAAAATGTGGTCAGGAAATGCTAACACTGAAAACATCACTAATCAAAGGGCTTTGCCAATTCCAGGTGTTGGCCACAATGGTGAGTGATGTTAGTAGCACATACATTGAAGAACATTGTGATTCACATTACCTAGGAGAAAAAAGAGACAGGGAGTGCCACATGGTACATGGAAGTTAGGGAAAGATAGCAAACAGATGAGGAATAGAAATTTCTGTGCCTGTCCACACTGCTCTTAAAGAGATAAGAAAGAACATGGAGTGGCTTCCAGTCAATATACTTCCTTTCTGTGGTCTCTAGGACATTCAAATATCCTAGTAGAAGTAGCATGTTAAAAGCACACTGGTAAGCCTGGCCTACACCCAAAGGCTGACGACTTTTGCACAATAATGATCTGAAACAAATAATTCATTTGATTTTGAAGTGACTTCATGAATGCTACTCCAAATATAGTTCAAATAGTTTCTCTGAGTTAAGACATGGCCTCTGAACAGATTCTTCTTGAAAATAGTGTGGGGACAGCAGGGTCTATATATCTTGGAAGGCTAAATAAATTCATGTTACTTTGTGATCAAAGTATGCTATGAGTGCTGAATGCCAATTATTTCAGGGAGTCAGCACAGTGTGATCCACCCTCATTACTGTGCCTCACTGCAGAAATCCACAGGGCAGGGTATTAAAATTCACTTGTCTGGATTATTTCACTCTGGTTCATGATAGTCCCACAGCCAGGTCCCAAATTCAGAAAGTCACAAATAAATAGTCAGAAAGGAAATTTTAAAAACAAAGCAAAACTATATTTTTAAATAAATTACAGAGCACAAAAATGGCTTCAGATCTTGTTGCTGTGAAAGTAGAGAGACACTAAATAATTTTCTGGTTTTTTCTAAATTTCAACAAACATCTACTTTTTCGATTTGCCATATAGATGAGGCTACTAAAGACACAAAAAAGGGGAAATCTTCAGTGCAGATTTCAGTTCTGCCTAATGCTTTGCGGACTAAATCCTGTTTAATTCTAAATTAAATGAGATGCCACGGTAAATCAAGTCCAGTATTCCTGTCTTTTCCCCTGCAGATATAATTACATGCCCCTTTAAGAGCTCACTCTATCCATTGCCAAAATGGGAAATATTCAGGGGAGTGGGAAAGTGGAAGACTTCTTACACAATCACAGCATGTGGTAGCAAAAGCTTAGTGGATTAGAAGAAAAAGGGAAAATTTACTGGAGGTGGTTATGCAATTCCACCCGTGTAAATTCTAAATGATTCATGTGCCTTCTAGGCCTTATAAAACAATCTCTTCAGCCATATCCTTTACTCTGAATTAACTTAGGGTCCTGTTGGATTGGGGCAACATTTTCAACTAGCGCAGCAGCAGATTTCTTGTGAAAGAAATGAAATAATCTGTGATACAGAGAGTCTCTTTCTTGGGAAATTAGAAGAAAAAGTAATTCTGCAGTAACAAGTGTTGGAATAAGTGGTTTAGAGGTCTATATAAATGTGGCCACAAAGTTTCTGAGTGCAAAAGGCTCAGTTAGGGGAAATTGAGCCACTAGTATAGTGGCTAGATTTCTATACTGATTTCCCCCCTATCTTCCTCCTTATTTGATTTACTTCTGTTTGGTCTCCAACACGAATTTGAATGTTCTATGCCCTTGAATAGGGAACTGACATTCAGCAGACAGATCATCATACTCTGAGTAATAATGGCAAAACTGAACAAAACCCTGGGCTATAAAAAGAGATTTGCCTAGAATGTTTTCTGAAAGTGATGAAAACTGGAGTGAGTAGAAAACTGAGGCTTTCTTATCTAATCTTGAATTTATGTTTTCCACTGATGCACTCCACAGACATTCAATAGCATGACTTGCTGGCTGGTCATAGCAGCTGCAAGCTTTTTGGGAACAGGAGGCCAGGAAAGATGAGCTGTAAAATTATAATGGAAATAAGTTTTTAAAGGAAGAAAAAATAAAACAATTGCTATTGATTATTACACTAAATGTTAATTTGTAGCTTTAAATCATTGCTGTCAGAGTAATGTTGTGGAAAAAAAAGAAGAAAAAGTGCCCCAAATGGATTTATTTAATGATTTTGTCTGGCTAACAGGTATTTTAATCCATTTGTAAACTGTAGTGTGGTTTGTGTGTGCTCTTTACATGTGCACACAAAAGAAAGTATTTCTAAGTGGTATATTTGAGAATAATGGAAAAGAATAAAGAAGAGAAAATGTAAAAATAAGGAAGAGAAAATGTAAAAGGGATAATAACAGCATCTTTTGGATCTCAATTTATGCCAATGTAAACAAGTCAGGGTAGAGAGTATATGAAGGAATGTTGTAGCCGACAACAAATAACCCACAACAAACAGAAAAGGCAGCAACATTTTCAAGTGTTACTAACAAAGTCTGGATCCTCTTCCAAATATGACATAAATGGTCGAGAGAGGCTTGCAATAAGACTTGGGACTCAGAAATCCCAGTGTATTAACTTTTCTTCTGTTGTAGTGAAAATCTCAGACTGCTGAAGGCCCAAAGTGAGTGTGTTAATGAAAGGCACAAAGGAAGAGATTATCCAGGCTCTTATGATGTGATTATTTATCAATTTACCATGGCACAATTGCAAATCTGAGCCACACAGGTTTTTTCAAGCATTTCTAAAAATGTAAATTAAATTTGTAAATTTGTCTCTTAGGACACCTGAATATTTTATTATTTTGGACTTGTGAGAAATTCTGCCTTTTTTCACTTTCTTACCTAATATGACTACAGAATGTCACATCAGCCACCAGTTATTTCCCAAAATGTAATGATCCTGCCTAAAAAAATTCCTGAAATCACATTAAAGGCATATGATCTTACATAAACAACAGAATTTCTGACTAGTTCTTTATTCAGATTAATAATGCTGGAGTTTACATATCTCCTTAAATGTGGGAGGGTGTAAATGGAAGAGTGTCCTTCAATATTTATGTTTTTTCCAGTGTGTTAGAGGCTCACTGTAAGTTGTTGTCGTTCACTTCACATTAGAACATCTCTGAGAAAATTTGTTGAAACAGCAATTTGATACTTCATGTAGTTCTAGGAAAAAAAAAATCTGTTGTCTAGTCTTTTCAAAGTCTGAAGTTATAAAGCTAATATAAATCTTGACATAAAGAAAAACTTATGGACATTTTCTTGTTTTGTAGGATGTAGCTTTGCCTAATGGGGAACTTGCCTGTAATTTACCTATACTGACTATTTCTTTTATCTTTTATCTCTGATACATGGATACATATTTGATGGGAAAAAAATCAGCCGTCCAGAGTATCATAAAATAGAAAAGGAGTCAGAAAGTATTTTAAATGGATGATACCCTACCTTAAAGTTAGTGCTTTATTTTGGTGTGCTGCAACACAATTAGAATATACAGATGCAACTTTTGAAAGAATTGACATTAATGTCCTATTGTATTATTTCTCTAATCGTGAAAAAGATACTTTTTTTGTGGGCACTCTAGGTAAATGTTGCATGTGGTAAGTGATGCCATTTTAACAGCTGCTACTGCTCCAAAATATTTTTCATTTCTCCATGGAGGGTGCTCCATCCTGTCAGTGATTTTTTTTTTTCTACCTATGTCTACAAATACAGTAGAGTTATGTATTGAATCATAGACAACTGTTCAGACACCTGCATCTGTATGCTAAGCATAACAAATGTTGAGTATAAAATAAGAACAAATAAATCCTAGGAGTATATAATTGAATCTTCATTTAATTAAAAAAATCCTATGAAAGAGGAAGTGCTTTCTAATTTTATTCTTGGTATCAAATTCTTACATTATTTTAGGTGTACCAGTCAGAAGGAGGAATTTTATAATATTAAAATTGTACTCAAGCATAAATACAAAACACAAATTTCTTAGCTAAGCAGACTACTATAACAAACAGGTCTCTCAAATTCAAAAATCCAACCATAAGTGCTGCATCCATTAATATCCCATCACCCAGAAAACCACTTTAAAATTTATAGTTCTTCAAAAATCCAAACTAGATAAGGCCTAGAAGAGAAAATGTATCTGAGACAAAGAGTTTGGATGCAAACAAACTATCCCATATAGTCCGTGGGGGAAGAAAAATTATCATCTTCCATAACCTCTCTCTCCAGTCTTGATATGTTACCACCTATCTCAGTACCCTTCTTCAGACTTATGGCATTGTTCATAGCAACTGTGAATCTTCTTCATATTTTTCACCCTTGTACTAAAAATGACAATAAATAGTTTTGTTTTGGTCAAGCCAATGTCTTAAAACATACTTCAAAATCAGTTGAAAACCAGTAGAAATAGCAAAAATATTGGTTTAGAGTATTTGCTCCCTGCAATTCATTCAAACAATTAGTCCTTTAGGAAATCAGATATCTAAAGTAAAAGCTCAGCAATTAGTCCAACATTAAAGCCAAACAGTGATTTTCAATTGAGATCTCCTTCATGGTAAGAGAAAAGCCAGAAAAATGTCAAAGACAGATGGAATGGATCACCCTCTGGAGGTACTTATCTCTCTTCATTAATCATGGAGGAGTGCAAGAGACTAAATTAAAGTGCCTAAATGTTAGGAAATTGATGTTAGATGAGTAAAAGTCTAAATACAAACATCGTTAGGAAAAATCATCTACGTAAACTTTTTCTAACTGCTTTAATAGGGACCTTTATCAGCCATCCTCTTGTGTCAGCATACCTACTACCTCTACAATCAATTAATTGTTTTAACATCATATTTTTTAAAGTCTGATTTTTTTCAAACCTGTTCTATTTCATTTTTCCTGTCTCTAAGTGCATACTGGTGGAAATGGGAAACATGAAAATAAATAAGGATGAGATTTTTCATGTTTATTAGTTCTGCATACTATTTTTCTTGTTTGGTTTATTGATTAGTTTATTTACTTTGAATTGTCCTCCACTCTTGCTTTAATTCTGTTCATACAACAGACTGAAATGATTAAACTATTCTAACTCCATAAATATATGGTCTAAAATAGTTTATACTCTGCTCAAACAATTTTTCATATTCCTAAGAAAAGACCAGGTCAGAATTCCATACGTCAGAATAAGAGCAAGATTTCTGAGGTATCTACATTGTATGTTTATTTTCATTGTTTGTCATTAACCCACTGCACAGCCACAACAAAAAAAACTGTACCACAGAATGACACACAAGGCTATTTTGTTATATCATCCTGAAATGCTTGTATTGCTTCCAACATAAAATAATAGCATTTTTATAAGAGAACCTTCCTACTAAAACAAGATCCTTGACTTCAAGGAGATGGGGATAACTTATCTACTCTGAAGCCAATCTGTATGTCTTAGCCTATCTCATCAACTCTGGCAACAAAACTCTCATCTTGCTTTAAATGAAGCAAGGAAAGCACATTTCCTTTTATTCCGTTAACTAATTACCAAATAATTGTTTTGTAGATACATGAATCTTGTATCCTGCTTGCATCCAAGCAGTAATTGCTGTTAAAGAATATGCTCTCAGTAATTTCAGTAATTGGGAAAAATAATGTCATTCTTTAGCAGTTTGTCAAAGCAGATTTGGAAAAAAAGGGAAAAAAATAGTGTGAGCATTATTTTAGAGGAGATGGCACTAGACAGTTACACATATGCAATAAATGTATTCTTTTATTCAGCACTGCCGCATCTCTCATGGTGAGTCTTCACATTGTGAAAACGTATTTTTCTCCTAATTCTAACATTTTAAGGGGAATATTTACTCTTGTGGGCATAATACAAAATAAGTCTAAAGAAAAAATGTGCTGGAAAATATTCCCCCAAATCCTGTTCTTAGCAACTGGATGGAACTATTGTTCCAATATTTTCACTAAGTAGGAGGTGACTGATAAGTGCATAGAATTTGAATTTAAAGGTACTCAAAATTCATAGTGCTTGGCCTAAAACATTGAAAAAAAAATAAAAAAGGCCTTGTATTTCCACGATACATATTTAATGAACATTTGTTCAAACTCAAAGATCAAAATAAAACAAATCATAGGACATGTGGAAACACACAGATTGTACTTGAAAGATGAATATGGGTTTTGAAATATAAAAGTTCTACAATAAGTAAATACTATGGAAGTGTTTATTGCAACAAAAAAAAGAGATGGCCTTCAGACACTGAGCCTGTGCATCTTGTTTTCTTCAGTGATTTGATCTTTTCTTCTTTCTTGTGTAAGAGACACAGCACATTTTAATGAGGTAAATGTCAACACAACACAGTAAGGGATCAGTCCCAAGAACCAGTCTCTATTTAATAAAATATAGAAGCCTCTTAAAAAAATAGTGCTACTACAAATTTAATTAAGAAATATTACATTTCAATGATTTTTGTAGTAATTTTTTTTCTCTTTTTTTTTCTTTTTTTTCTTTTTTTTGGTAGAGATAATATTTTATTTTGGAGTGCAGTTTTATTTTTGAAGCTATTTATGTTTTAACCATTTGGGGATTAAGGTTTCTAACTATGTAAATTAGACTTTAGGGATGGAAAGTCTTTCACATCTGTGGTCTAAATGCTTAACTCTAACTAGTAAAAGACACCAAAATAATTCCCAGAATTTTCTTCTTCTTCATTTTTTTCAGGAAAGTCTTGCTTTTATGAAAACAACCACAAAAAACCCCACAACAACAAAACAATTTAGTCTCATATAATTATAATAGACATAATAGTGTCCAGAACCAAGACTATTTTTCAAAAGGGAGTCTGTTCAATATTTGATGAAAGAGGTTATACAACTTAGTATGTCCAAAATAGCAGAGGTATTTCTGAGGATACCCCACTCCTCCCTTTCTTCCTGCTCTTGTGCTCACACAGGACTGCTACTCTCATGGCTCTCAGCCTGTCTTTCCCACCATTTGACATGATGACTAGTATTTAAAATGGAAAAAAAAATAAATAGGTAATAAGCATAAATCAATAAAACAACTGTGATCATTTTGCAGAAACTATCATTCCTAGGCAGCTGCAGAAGCTGTTCTGGAAGTAACTGAGCCGTTGTTCCCAATCATTGCTACCAAGGTTTGTTGTTCTCTGCTGCTCCTACATAGCTATTTGGGTCTTCAAACACTTCTCCCAGTTTTTTTTCATATATTTTTGTGTTGTTTTTTTATTTTAGGGTTTCCTCTTTACAGACACCTCTTTTAATATGATTTTTCTTTCCACTTATTTGGGAAATGGAAATGTTACTATTAAACACATATTATGATATTGTATATTTCTTAAAAATTTCCTTAATTACACTGTATATCAGCTTATTTCATTATCATGATTCTGTGAATAGATTGTGCCATTCTGCTGTGTTTCATAGAATAATTACTGATTATTGTTTTCAAGAGAAGAAATAAACCTTTTCTTAATAAGTCACCTATTAATATTATCTGCTTAAGTGTTTCTGTTAATTTTCTAGTTAATTAATTCATTCTTAGTAGAAAATTGAGAGCTGAGAGCATTGGGAACATCAAGATGTCATAATCAGGATTTGGGTATAAGCTATCCACTGAATGGTAAATTTACAGTTTCATACTTCTTTTTGACAAAGAGAGTTTCCAATCAAAACTCTCTACTGTTTTTGCTCTGTTAATGTTTCAGCCCTATTAGCATATTTTCATTTCTTTATTATGCAGTTAGGGGCATTTTTTTCCATATAAAATAAATACGATCTATGAAATTTCAGGGATTAAATTCATATCACTATAAAAAGAACAGAGATGTTCCCACCCATAACATTCTTTTTATAAAAATTTATACAGCACTTCACCTCAGAAACAAGCAATGCATGTCACTGATTTAGAAAAGTTAAAACTATCTTTTCAAATTCATAGCTCATAAACGTTCTAAGATTTTGAAACTGGTTGTATCCTTGGGTCATCATAGTGCATCAGTGTTGCATTAGAATGAAGCTGGGAAGTTAGATCAGCTTTTTCTGAGAAATGCTTTTGCATGGGAAATTCCTGCAGCAACATGGAGCTGTTAGGGTAGCTTTCCAGTACATAATTTCCAGCACCATTAGTGAAGAAGTGGGTCCCAGACAGAAAAGGTTATTGCCTTACTGCTACATCCTCTGGAGGTATCAGATAAGTACCTTAAGTGCTGGGACATGCATGCATATTAGAAACCAGGCTTACAATTTCTCTAAATTATGATCAAATCATCCTTCCTTGATCACTTAAGAATGGTGAAATGTAAGCATGGGTATAGCAGAACTCCACAAAACAAGCATACTTCAGTTGCAGCTAAAGATCTGGGACCAGATCCAAAAAGTATTAGGCATCAAAAATATTAATGGGATATCAATAGGCACTTAGGTATCTTTGTGTTTTCTTCTAAAGTTCAAAATGTTTTATCCTGTGCATTTTACTCTGTTGTGTTTCTAACACTGCCTTTGTATAACAGAATTTTTTTTTCTTAAGATTTATAATTAAATTTATAATCACTTAGTGAACCTAATAGCAAACAGCAAAAATTTTATTAGCTCTCTGTCATGTCTTTCTTCTATATCCTTCCTTTCGTTTTGTTTTTCATTGTTCCTTTTGTCTTCCTCATGATCTTTACTATGTATCAAACACAGCTCTGGAATACATAACATTTTTGCAAGTTTTGACAATTATGACTTAATGTCATCATTCTTGAGAATTAGAATGTCATCAAATTAACAGATTTGTGCTTTGAATCTCCTTGATGTCTGCAACTGAAACCTGCATGCAGACATGCAAGTAATTTTCTTGCTTCAAGGTAAGACCAGATCTAATTAACTCAACACTGAAGTACAAGAAATATTCTCTGAGGTAAGATGAAGTATAAAGCAGGAAAAAAAAAAAGAGTAGACGTGAAAATTTTTCAGAACATCTTACTTTGGGATATGAAAACATATAGGTAAAGTATTCAATTTTTGTAACTGCTCACTCAGCTTCCCATTATAAAAACCAGAAAAAATTGTTTGAATATCATACAGCATAGGAACTGAAATTCAATTGCCCTTGAAATAAGGCATTGTCACGGCTTGAGTGGGAGCTTCAGACCAAGTTTATTAGAGAAACCCTCCTGTTGGCTCATGAGGTACAGAAAGGACCCCATTGCTCTCTAAACTCTGCCTCAGAGAGCAGCCTTGGGACAGCTGGATCCAGTGATTGCACCTCTGTACAACTTTGTCCTTCATCATTAAGGATGGAAAACCAGCTATATGTAAAAATGAATGATTTATTACGATAAATGATTAGACGAAAACATCTGAATCAGAATCTTTTGCTACATAGTATAGAAACTAAACCCACTAGTACAGTATTGAAGCAGTTATATTAAAGCCAGCAAAAAAACTCCACCATAATTAGGAAGAGATTGATGCTACTCACTCATACCAATGACCATAGGCAACTCTTTTTCACTCAGCCTTGAAGAGAAACTCGAGGAGTGTCCCCATGCAAGGGAGGAATTTCCACACACACCAAGAAGGGATACATTAGAAGAACCTGCTCTTTGAAAGTGGAACTAGACTTTTATACTATAAAGTGATTGACTGTCAGATAAATGTTTCCAGATCGGCTGTGTCAACTTAGGATTTTTAGATGGATATTTTACTATATCTGACACACCTTCACCTCACAATCAAAATTATTAACTTTGGGGCTGATGAGTCAGCATAGTTTTAGCATAATTCAGCACCAAAAGCAGCATGACACCACACCTTGGTTCACCCCTGAGGACTTTACAAACAGGGCATTGCTTGTGTTGCTTTGCTGCATTACAGGGCAGAGCGTCTTTCTACAGGCATAAAATATGGACTCATAGGATAAAACGTTTAAATTAATTCCTTCACAATTTAAGCATTTATAAAATATTTAACATATGATGAACATTCATTATAATAAAGGCAAAATATTTAAACATGAACCTGGGTTCTCTTTTTTATCATTTTATCCTGATTCTTACTTTATTCCACTGATTAATGCAACCACAGGAAAAATAAAAGAAAATAGATTCACATACGGTATCCAAGATATAAATTAGTGATGTCTTCTACCACGGGGCCAATTAATCACTTTCATTTCTTCCTTAGATATTGTGTAGAGGAACGGCACTGTTTTGTTGTTGAAGTGTGAATATATCATAAAAGTGTCTATAAAATCCACAGAGAGTTAGAAGTTACTACTAAATATAAATTGATATACAGTAGAGAATTTGATTTATAGCTATTCTCATGCACTGTAGCTGCCAGTAATTTGGCTGTATTTTTTTCAGGACATTTTAAACACTACATAGACAAATATCTTTTTTGTAGTGCCTATGTTTGTTCGTTTGAAGATAAATCACATTTTATTGTATGTTTCATTCTATATTTTTTTCTTTTCAAAGTGAAGTTTAAGATGTCTTTAGTATTCTTTCACATAAGGGTCTTATACTGCAGCAAAATAATTCATCACCCAAGGCTAGCATGTTTTACGCAACATCTTCATGGTCCTCTGAGAAGAAAGTGTTTACATCCAAAGTTTAAATGAACTAAATATCATAGTTTTAGCTGCAAAGAGATAACCTAGAATAATGACTTTTAAAAGCCTGTATTTCCATGCATAATGTAATAGGTTAGTTTAAAACCCATTGACATAGGTAGGTGAAGTTGTTCAGTTCATTGTTGAATGTTAAGCAAAAGCCATAGCCCAGCAAGGTGTGAATTTACTGATGATGATGGGAAAAAATAAATAATCTCAAGTACTTTTTAAAACTACCAAAAGTGCACTCAGACAACTACAGACATCTGTTTCCAGTAATGCTGAATGAGAAGCAGAATAATTCCCCTTGATTCTTTTGGCAGGAATTTTGTCCCCTTGAGGAAGCACATCCAAAGAAGAAACAAGAAGCAGAGGACAGAAGGTAAAATGATGCAGTAAATCTACCTTGTTGATTTTCCCTTGCTGCTTGATGCACAGTATTTTCTGAACTAGTCAGAGTAAATAAGTTTCTGGGAAACAGTAAGGATTGTAAGAATAAATAGGAACAAACTGTATTTTGCTCTCAATTTCTGCTAAGTTCTTATAAAGGAATTTCAGCAGAAAAAATAATTTTCATTTATTATTAAACATTCTCATTATATTTCCTGAGTTCTTTAATTAAAAATAATCTTGATTTCCTATAAAGTACTGACAAAGAGCTGAAAAGTGGAACATATTTGAGAAGAGTGTTTTTGAAAGACCTCCATTTTTTCAGTGTGTAGCTCAGAAGAGGTGGTACCTAAAATGGAAACATAATACTGAATTACAGAATTATGGAAAGCAATTTGAAGAACCCTTTTATTCCAAAATAATTGATAAGCTCCTTTAAATACAAGATAAGTCACGTGGCTTTTAGAACAAAAGAGTTTAGTCAACTATCTGTGACAAAAAAGGCTGATAATTTTGGCCTTGGAGTGAGCAACTATACAATATTTCATTGATAAATTACAATATTGCAATAGTCATTGAGCTTTGCATATAAGCATAAATAGTTTTGCTTTTGCTAAAATGAATGATGAATATTTGAGTGCAGCTCTTGCAGATCATTTCCACTGAGCGGTTAGAGGTCACCTTCAGAGTTATTTTTGAATAGCCTTAGGTCATAATGAAATAAACCAGTCTTTGTTTGTTATGATTCCCTTTAATTTCTCTTTTGTTCTTTTTAAGAAGCAGAAGCACCTGAGATCACCCAGAAGCTTTTATTGGCCCGGATAGAGGCCATATGTTAAGCTGCACAAATCCTTTCCAGCTTTTGGCATTTAGTTCCTTGGCATATCCCCAGGGAAACAGCGTAGCAGCTTTGGAGTTGCCTGCAAAACTGTCCTATTATTTCTCTGTGAGGTGGTTGGATGCACCATTCTCTCACCTCTCTGAAAACAAGATTATTTTCATTTACCTGATGCTCATGAAAATGTTAACATTTACAGTGGCATTCACTTTATAGACTTTAGAGCGGTTTCTTTATTGTCCCAAGTAAAAGGACAATCATTTCTTTATTTGATGTAATGAGTGAAGAGAGGTCAGTGAAAGAGTGGCTACATTATTTCATATTAAAATTTTCACTGTATACGGTTTTTCTTTCCCCATGTTTATAAGAAATTTAGTTTCTTCTAAGTCCATGGTTTTAAAACTTTCAGACATAATTTTCCTTTTCACTGAATGTTGAAGAACTAGATATTACCACAAATAATTAAAAGAAAATGATGGAAACTGAATGAGTTCAACAAAAGGATTTGGAGAGAATGAACAAATATAGTGTTAATACATGAATAAACTGTAGGAAAAAATACATGATAAAAATTCCCTTCTATACATATATTTGCTTTTATCAGTGTTTTGTTTCACATTTCATCTATTGGAATCAATATACCACATTTTAATGATTTTTTATAAGAAGATATGGCAATAATTCCATCAGAAAGATTATCTCATCTTCTTCACACAGTATCAGCATGTAGTAAAGAATTTTTCTTTAAGCACAGATATTTTTGTCATATTAATTCTTACCATATCATTCCTCTTCAAAAAAAAATTGCTTGATCTACAGTAATCAATCTTCATTTTACAATCAAGGAGAAGGGAATGAGAGCAAGTTACTATCGTTTAAGTCCTTACAGAATAATTAAAATGAGAAAAAAAGTCATTACAACGAAGAATTGATCTTGACCCTCCCCTAAATTTCAGAAAATTGTGAAAGATAATTTACTCCTGTCATGCTTCTGAAAAATTATAAATAATTATGAACTGAAGAATGATACTTATTCCTTTACTTATGCCTTAATTCTTTCAGCCTGAAGTAAAAGTGAAAATATTGTAATATAAAAAGGTACCGGATTCCTTTAGCAATTTGGAAGATCAGGAATTAGAAAACAGAAGGAGTTTTTTCAGGAAATATTATTTCCTTTAGGTTGCACAGAGTAATCAGCTTTGCATGCTCTCTTTGCAAAGGAAGCCAGCACCAGCTGCCAGCTGGTACCAGTTTGCAAGGAGAGCACAGGTAGCAAACACGTTCTGTGCAGGCAAATGCAATGTGCTCTGTGCTCCACTGGTCAGTGACACAAGGGTACAGAACACAAGCAAGAAAAACCAAAATCCTGCTCAGCCATCTGACTGGAAAAAAGGTTCAACTGGAGCAAAATCTTCAGGCTGCACTTTGTATATTCATCTGTCCACATTTTCCTTCTGTAAAGACTCTCTAAAGATTTGATTTCCTGAGAAATCAAATGCACAATATCTTCAGTATGAAAAATGTGAAACATTTACTGGGCTTTTAATAAAATATTTAAAGTAAATGTATTCATTCCTGAGCAAATGAAGACAGTCTGTCTTCAGTGAACACAGAGTAAGTGGCTGGGAAGTGTGGTGGTTGCTGTTACTGAGATTTGATTTTTCCCCATGTACATTGTATTGAATTTCAGACACACTTGCAGGCAATCTAATGACTTTAATTTATGTCATATATTGAATATTTAGTGTAAAAAATACTTTTAAATGTATCTCCCAGGTTCAACAATCAAATTTAGACTATTAAAACTTTCTTAGATAAATAAAGAACATGATCTCAACATCTCCAATTTCTATTTTAGGCATGAGGACTTCAGTATTCTTTTTAAAAAAGTTTTTACAAAGGAAGACTGACTATTAAGTATTCCAGCCTGGAATCACCACATATTTACGGAAGAACTGTGTAATTAGTATGTGTATGAAATTTTTTATGTGGATACTGTATTCTTTTATACTGTATTCTTTTTCCATGTTACTCAAGCAGTATTTATCTGAGGCAAAGCCTGTGATAAGTGACAGTTTACTCCTTTGTTTAAAAAGAACCATCAAATGTTCCTCATGATTGATGTGGTAAGGAAAGAATTTGCATACTTAATGGTAAATTCACTTCAAAATGACAAGTTTTTGTATAAAATGTTACTTTGAATTAGCTGAGATTAAGATAAACATATAAAATTTTATTCCAAATTAAATAATTAGAATAATGCCAAAATATGGATATGGATTGAGAAACAAGAAATGGGAAAAATGTCTCAAGACTGCAATGTAAACTTTTCTTGTTAATCTGCATCCACTGGATTCACTAGGATGTATTTCTATTATAGTCTTTTGTGATTGCTACAATCATTTATGTTTAAAAGTGAAAAATTATTTTGAACTGAAAAATGAAAGTTAAAACAACAAAACTATTTTAAGCTATGTATTCTCTAGAAAGAAAATATTGGAATTCATATTTTTGCAAGAAAATTGCAGTAATAACAAAATTCTTCAAAATAGTTTTGGTGATTTCTTTAAACAAGCTCGTTAAGTTATATCTCAGAATACAAGTGTTATTGTGCAATTATCTATCAAGACTTGTCTAGAAACTATATTTCCAAAGAGGGATGAAGTATGAGTAATTACTTCATTAAAATTTAACCACTATAAATTTGTCCTGTGCATACATTTGTGAGTCTTTTTTGCGATGAAGAAAAAGATTTGACTGTCAGTGGAGAGTTTTTTTTCCTGAAGCATTCGGAGAGGATATTTACAACATGAACACAAAAAAAACCCCCAACTCTGTACACCTTTTCTCCTAACTTTGAATGAATTTACCCCATTTAATCTTATATTTCCATACATAACTCCCGATTTGAACCAGCACCTTCTGAATTTAATTTTCGGTCAAGAAAACAATAAGCATTTTGGACAACATCCATGGTAAAATGAGGTTGCTCACTCTTTAGAGGTTTCTGGTTCTCTTTACTAAACATAAAGGGTAACCACAGAAATAGCATAAACATATCAGATGTCTACATGGAGTATACAGATCAATCATCTGTGCTTATTATTTAGATTTATTTGTGTAAATCCCATAGAGTTAATACTTAAGGACCAAAAATGTTCATAGATAAGTGAGTACAGCCTTCACAGAAATCATATGGTATGTCTTTTCTCTGATGTGTTTCTGGTTTGATCTTATCCTGTTTTCATGCAATCCAACTTCCATTTGATCACTGGCATAAGAATCATACACCTGTTAGTCAAGCCAACAAGAAAAGCTCTTCACACACATTTTTTGCAAGAAAACAGAAATTATGTCCATTAAACAATATGGTTTGGGTAAAGAATTTTTACAATATTTTTTCTTACCTGTTATAAAAAAAGATAATTTCAGCATAAACAGAAATGCTACTGTCACAGATAATTGGGATAATAATGGCATACATCACAATGCTTAAAATGTAGAGAGTATTAATGAAAATCATTCTGATTAGAAAACACTGGTATTCAATCAGAGGCGTTGATAGACAGTCAGTAGCATCAAGGCTCCCACTAGAGTCTACTTTTGCTAAGTCCTGGCATTATTTAACTATGTTTCAGTGGCATGGGAAGATGCACTGCTTTTATATTTATTACATTAAAAAGAAAAAAAAAAGTACTTAGAAAATGGAAATTAATGTTTTTCTTCACTAAATTTAAAACAGTTCAAAAATATAAATTCTGGATCAGTAGATTAGGCTTTACAAAAGAAGAAAAATTACTGGTGTTAAAAACAGCACTATACTCTGCCAGCATTTATTCTTTGATGCTTTGAGTTTCAAGAGGTGTGTTTTACTGTTTGAAAGGAGCTGGTCAACAATTCATATGAGTAATCAACTGAAAATTCTTAATCTAGAATTCATAATACATTACAGGTTGATGCAATGAGAATAGCAGTTCTTTCAGCTTTGTCTGCTACACTATTCACGGGGTAATTCACCTTGTGTATAAGCAAAAACAACAAAAAAGCCAGAAGCAGAGCTGTAGGTAGTCCGTAGCTCTGAGTTTTACACAAGATTTGTGGCGGAAACATTTAAGCAGTGCTGTAAATATAATAAAAAGATAAATACACAAAGATTGTAAAATATATGCCAAAGTAACTCTTAGCTTCTATGGCAAAAAGTATGCCTCTCAATGAGTAGTACTGATGAACTCATGCCTGGTTTGAAGGCAGGTAATTCACTAACTGACACAAAATATAGAATGGATAGCATCATTAAACTGATGAATTTATGTCCTAGAGAGTTTGCTGACATCCACAAAATAAAATACCATACTCAGGCAGATACTTAACCTTATTTATATATGTTTTGTTCTTCTTTCCAGCTTCTCCAAAATCTGCACAAAAAAAGACATTGTGGAGAAAAAACCAAATCAACCAACCAATCAAAAAAAGTCGGATGAAAAATCCACCTGAAATTTTTCCAACACTTCCCACAGCCCTTAAATAAAAATCTCTTGTGACGGTCCAGGTTTGAAGGCTGATAAGACCAGTGAAGTCAAGCCTTTTTATAAATTCCAGGAAAGGAAAGATATTCTGCCAGTATTTTTGTTTTGTCTTTGTTAGACTATTTAATTGACTTAAATCCTTTCAAGTGTAATTCAGAACCTGCTTTGGTGTTTGAGTGCACATAATTAATTTTGTTGCATCACCTTTTCCCTAGATGTGATCACTTTGTTTAATTCTAATGAAACTTTTATTAAACTTGATATGCCTGAAATCATGCAAACAATCTATCATTAGCATTTTGCAGTCTTATATTATTGAAATTCACACTTTCACACCTTCATTGCATGGTTGAAGTGTTACATTTTTG
The DNA here is from genome assembly GCA_013397195.1 of Hylia prasina. Classification (NCBI taxonomy): domain Eukaryota; kingdom Metazoa; phylum Chordata; class Aves; order Passeriformes; family Sylviidae; genus Hylia; species Hylia prasina. The sequence goes on from VYXD01013586.1 coordinate 64,731, forward strand.
ATAAGAATGTGGAAAAACCTTTCATAATCAAAGCAGGTTATAGAAGGGTAATTGAATGAAAAGGTGATAGCCTCACTCCCCCCTCCCCCCCCAAATCAAAACTAATCACAACATGGCAAATCAAATCAGTTTGCTATCTATCCATACTCAGCAAAGATTGCTTCCTTTGCATAATATTGATTTCAGCAGTTAATGTGTGATTTTAAATTTGCTCCTTACTTATCCTAAGACTTCAATCACAGATGAACATCATCTTCCACATGCAGGTGTACAATTACTTGCAACTTGTAGGACTTTGAAGAAAGAATCATTTATAATTGCCTCTTTTGACAGCAGTTTTGGAAATTGCAAAAGCTTCTCATTATCCATTGCTCAAGCTAGCATACTGTATAAAACCACATGGAGAGAAGGAAACAGAGAAAGGGAGGTTAGTGAAAGAAATCACGGATCAGCGTTCTCTAAAACTGAGTATCAAGGTTCTGGAATAAAGGAACTACCAGAAAGGTGTCTGTCTGGAAGAAGCTGGTTTTATTGACTTACAGATTAAATAAGGTTGTAGGATATCCCTGTATTCAGCCAATAAATAATTAATTACTTCAGAATAATATTTTGGGTAAATTACATAGATAGAAACAATTATTAAAATATAAAAAGTATATTAAAGTAAAACAATAGTCATAGATAATAGTCATCTATTTATACTTGCAAACTCTTTCAGGGCATTTAATTTGCATTCAAAATAAATGTACCAGCTGAAAAATTATGACCTTAGAGTTCTATAGTTACAGTACCATTACTGTTAAATCAACTTGATTTAAAGCTGGGTTTATAAAGCCATTGGAGTACAGATTCTTTAAGATGAAAGTTCTGCTAAATATGCTTTTGCATTTGCTCTAGTCTAGTGTTGATTCTCTGATTCTGTGAAAGATTGACCCACCATTGTGTTTCAGACAGAAAAGTGGTGTTGTTGTATCCAATAACATGCCATGCAAGAAGATCCAATTGTTTACAAATACATTTTCAAGCCCTTGTGATACAGAGTACAATTTGCTGTCATTTACCAAAAGCCGTAGGCAGTCTATTATTTCTGACAAGAAATTTATGATGAGAGATTTTGCCAAGAAACTACCGAAGAATGAACATAAGAGTGAATTAGTATGCAGTGTAATAACAAAGGAGAAATAATGTAAGACTTCTTGTCACTCAAGACCAGAATCTACGATTCAGCTGAAGAGATTCACTGAGGTACTGGATACAAAATACCAGGCATAAGACTTGTTCTTGTCAGAACCAACAAAAATATGTTATGTAAAGTGCTCTGCAAATGAAAGACACAAAAGGTAATGGAAAAAGGGAAGGACAAAAAAAAAGTTTTCATGTGGGTAAAATAGGGCAAAGGAGTCATGGTGTCTGAATCATTTTTGGAATAGTTTATAAAAAAAAGATATAAAATGTCTTCTGAACAACTGAACTATTAGCTCCTGTGTTCACAGCATATTCTTCGTAGGGACTGCCAGAAGGATTTTGAGGTAAATATTCTGATTTTCTGAGAGAGTTTGTAAAAATAAACTTGGTTTTTGAACCAGATGATTTTGGATATATAGGATAAAGGACCTACATCAGCAGAGTAGAGTTCTGATCTTAATTGACACCTGTTTCAGATTAACTATTCCTGCTTTCTATTATTATATCCATTACCTAATATTTATCTATAATTATTATTATTTATTTGCTATCTTGTTTGATTTACTTGTTTGCTATTACAAAGTACACAAATAAAACAACCCAGAATTCAACCTTGGGTTTTTTTCCAAAGAAATGTTTAAGACATTCTGGAGAAATCTAGGAAACAACCACATATAAACTGTTAGGCCTGCATTCACATTCATATAGCAGTAGCATTAAATGAGAAGTTCATGACTCTGCAGGTAAATTTTAATTTAATCCTGACATTTAATTGGTCTGTTCAGACAGAGGAACATGTAGAACTTGCATGTAGTGTTTGTTAATTGCAATGAGTTGCATTTTGCCTTCACTTCACAGACTGGAGATACCTTTTGCTCTGCTAAAACTGTGTTTCTGTGGGAAAGTCATGTTTCCTGACAGTTGATTTGAGAGTAGATATTACAGGGACAATAGGCAGGATTGATATCTCACCACAGCTGGCCAAGAAAATATGGGACCCTACACTTAATGAACTGTTTTATATATCAGACTGGATTCCATGGGTGTGATCACTGTTTCTTGGGGGAAGAGGAGAAGTATTAAAATGTTTAATAAAAAGAACCCAAATAGGAATCTTTAACTGTATTTTGTTTAAAACTGTAAAAAAAGTTTTAAATTCTTTGTATGGCTAGTTCATTACCAGTAAGCTGCATTATTTTGCCTATTTCTTTTTAAGCATAGCATTCAGAATTGATACTGAAAAGATGATTGCATATACCACATTATTGAAGGAAAGATGCATTTAATTAGGAAGTTACATTGAATTAAAGAACAAAGGTCCAGTTTTCATTTTCCTGCTTATCCAGGGCTTAGATGCATTACAGAATTTTTTGTTTGTTTTTTCTCATAGTGTAAGTTGATAATTAGCCAAAAGGTTATTTAGCAAGTATCTTCCACTTACGTAAACATTACATCCTGGTTTGTAAAAAACATGCTGAATTCCTGTCTGTTGCCTTTTTTAACAGCCCAAACAACACTTCTAAATCAGGGTTTATCATGGAAAAGAGGAGAAACTATTCACCTTTTTTCGTTACGAGGAAGTACACATGACATTTGTAATATACAACACATAGAACTACAGAATAATTACAATAACATCATTCATTCACTGATCTTTGGGCCTTTTCCCCATTTCTGGTAGCATGTTCATACACACCAGCAGCTGAATGTTTCTTTTTAAAGAAAAAAAAACCAAACAAACTGGACTCACTGATTGCACTAGAATATAAAGACATTAAAATTATATTATGACTATTAGAAACTTGGTATACCTAAACCTATTTCCTTTGAAAATTTTCACATGAATGTTAGGATGAATGTTAGCAAGATTCCTGAATTTCGGAGGTATGGGATATATTTTTAAAATTGTTAAGGTCCTGATGTGACCTCGCTGAAGGGTTCATCTGACAGTGAATCATGATAATAAATATAGTTACATTTGATGGAGTGCTTTCTCCTCATTGTTTTAGTCCCTTCTTTTTACTACCTGATTTCTCCTGTCAGGTTATGCTGACATGGTGTAGTTTAATTTACTTTTTCATCTGCAAAGGCTGCTATTAACCTAACCAACACTCCTTACTGATGTGGGATATTTATCTTTTTGCTCTTCATTGTAACCTGAGTCAGTTCTTAGCCCTCATGTGGGCCAATATTTAATACAGGATGACTTGAGGACCTGAAAATGCAGTCCTGTATCTCTCTCTGGTCTTGGAGAGAAGACTCCTTTTTTACTCAGTTTTCCTACTTGTTAGAGACATGGGGAAGAAAGAATGGAAATCTCAGGAAGATCACAAGTCAGAGCAAGTTTTCATAACTCTGACAAACTCCTGTTTGTTCTGTCTTATTGTTTGTGGTCATAAAAGATCCCTTTCAAAGACCAGCTTCACCTTGTTAGAGCATACTTTCAGGTACTGGTAGAAAGTGATAATGTCTCCCCTGAGCCTCCACTTCTCCAGGCAAAGCAACCTCAACTGCAACATCCCTCAGCTGCTTGTTGCAAGATTTGTGCTCCAGCACTCCAACAGCTCTGTTGCCCTTCTCTGGCCTCACTCCAGCACCTCCATGTCCTTGTTGTAGTGGAAGGCCAGAACTGGACACAGTAGTGGGGGCGTGACCTCAGCAGTGCTGAGTGCAGGGGGGACAATCACTGCTCTGGTTCTGCTGGCCACACAAGTTCTGATGGGAGCAAGGATGCAATTGTCCCCCTGGGCTCTCTGCTAACTCACACAAATATCAATATAAAGTGATTAAAAAGCAGACCAAGAAATATTTTGAAAAACAGCTTGTCAAATACATGGGAAGTATTAATTAAACAGGAAGACTGCCAAAAATTCTGTGAGGTCAATAGACGAGAAAATTGGGATAGGAATGTTCAAAAGAGATGAGAAAGATAAGAATAGAAGAAATAAAAGCATTGTTTGCATTGGTGTTCACTGCATAGGAGCTATGGGAGGTCTGTCATGGAAATTTTCTTGTAATGAGGAAAATTAAAGAAATTCTTGCAGACATATCATTAGAATATATTTTAGATCGAAATGGTAAGATGAATCATAAGATTCACTGCCCAGAAGAAATTAAAAAAAGGTCAAATTACTAATGTCATGACTTATCCCTTAATCAAATTAATTTCAGTAGAACAAAATGGGTTAAGCACAATACTTATTTTTTCACAGGACTGGAAAAATATAGACCAGCCTTCTGTATCAGGGAAATTAATACAAAGCATAATAAAGAATAAAATAAGCTGAAAGGTGAATAAATCTGATAAAAAATACTTTACAATAATGAAGATTCAAGATGGGTCATTTAAAAAAAATTCTTTTGCCTCAAATTTCCTAAATTTTTTTTAAGGACACAATGATATTGCAAACATAAATGATCCTAATATTGTGAAGCCATATATAAATGTTTAACTTAGGATAAAATCAAAAGTATTTTCAGACTGTAGGATTTGTTCTTCACTGACTGTAATGGATGATCTCACACTTCTGTCATATAGGTTTGTGATTTTGTCTTTGTTAGTCTATGAATTATACCCTTTAATTTAATGTTAGTCATACTATAAACTGGGAAGTAAAACTCGGGTAATTGCTGTGAGTAGATTTGAAAAGATAACATAAATCTAGGATAATATTTGTCATTGTACAATTACAGGAAATAAATCCCACCATATTCTTCTATGCTATTCATAGTGTTCAATATATTTATAAATAATGTGGGTAGAGTATCATTAGTGAAGTTGGGAAATAACAATGGCACAAAAGCATCCAGATGTCTAAAGATAAAGACTGACCACAAAGAGTTGGTACAAAGACTTAATTGTAACTGAGCCTACAATATTTTAAGAGTGGGAAATAAAGTCTTAGTTGAAATGTGAATAGTGCACATGAGGGAAAATATCAAGTAAGACACAAAGCAATCCTAAATATTTTATTTTGTGATGTAGTCTAAATAGAACTACTCCAGTTCAGAATGGTTTTCTTTGACTAATTTTTGATTGCTTAATGAAAAACTGAACAATGTTCTGTGGAAAACCTAGCGATAAGATCAGGAGTTATTAACAAAAAAATAGGCTATAAAGCAGAAAACATGACACTGTATAAATCCCTAGACTATCTGCATCTTAAATACTTTGTACAGTTCTGCTTCTTCCCTCTATTTGGTAGAAATAGAAGAAAGCATGGGAAAAGTGATAAAAGCCTTATCACTACTGTGGATTAATTTATGTATTGGAGAAATTAATTAACATCCTTTACTTTGAAAAAAGGATGAATCATAGAATCAAATGGTAATGGCACAAAAATCACAGTTAGTAAGAAGCGAATATACAGTGATTATTCACAATTTCTTACAGTGATTAAAAATTCATCAAAGGAAACTATTTGGTGCAGGCAAATATATAAGTAGGTATGTATGGAACTCTTTGCCTTGGGATGTTGATTGTGCCATTATGCCAAAAGCACGAATGGACTCAGAAAGGAATTATTCATATTAGCAGAACAGAATTCCACTGAAGGCTAAACACAGAGATAAATGTAACACTTTGTCTCTGAATCATGGGTGGCTAGAACCTAAGAAGTTGTTGCTGCAAGCTTATCTGCTATGCCCTCTTGCCAAATGTTCAATATTGGTCACTACCAGGGCCAGAGTATTTGACTGAGTGAATCTACCATTTCCATGCTTCTTATTTCTTTGTCTATTTCTTGAAAGGGCATGATAATCACCATGTTTTGAAAATCTTAAGGCAGTATTCCATGATCTGAATTTAAAGAATCTTTAGTACTAACAAAGGATAATTCCTCCAGAATTAAGTTAATTAGTTCTACTTTCAGTTGTCTGGAGTTTCTTTATTCAGAACTTGTCTATTGTTTTGAATTACACTCTGACAAGCTGTCTTGGCTGCTGTTGAGTTGAAAGAAAAGATTACTCTCCTCAACACATTGACAGCTGTTCAACTATGCCTTGCTGACAGAGGTTATTATTCTTGTAGGTATGCCAAAATGAAGATTTTTTTTTCCATCAGAATTATCCATGTCAGGAAACACTAACATCTCGATGCTTAAATCAGCTCAAAACTCTTTGGCACAACCAAAAGACTCAGCATACACATATTTATGTTGGAGATCTGGAAGATCAAGAATCTAGGAGATACATGACCAGCATCATTTTTGACTCTTTTAAAGCTGCAATAAAACATCCTTATTCTGGACCATTTTGAGGAAAACAAGGATGGAGGAAAGAGGGAAAGGAGAAAACATTGTGACATAAAATAAATTGTTGGGTAAATTTCCCTCTGTAACTGCCTCATTTCGTGAAACCTCCATTAAATGGAGGTTATTGGAAAAAAATAAATATAATCTGCAATATAGGTACACAGTTTTCAATAGACCCTTCTAAACAAGTATAGTTAAGTGTCATGGTTTAGGAATGGTATTCCCCAACTCAGTGCCCCCACCAAGACTCTCCCAAAACACATGCAGCTCTGTCTTGCTTCCCCCTCCCCTTTCCCACTGGCAGGATGGAGGCAAAACTCCACCTGAGAGCCTCCATCTCATCCAACTGAGAGTTGGAGGCACAGAAGGTGAAGATCATGGGCTGAGATAAGAAAAAATTACTGGAAAGAGCAATGAGATAAGAAAAGGATCAGTGACACCACCAGTAATAATAAGTATACAAAAAGAGAGTGCTTCAGATGCAGAAATGCTCACCCCAGAGCACGTGACAGTAAACAAATTCCAGATGGCTCTCCCCAAACGTTTTCAAGACAAAAAGGAACCCCTTCTCTATGGAAGAGAGTCTCTTTCCCCTTCTCCAGGATGATACGAGGTGGTATAGAACAACATCAGGGCCTCACCAATGTCTCCCTCCTGGCCACTGCAAAAATTAACCCAGTCCTTGCCAGAGCAAGGATATTATGTCAGTACAGTATCAGTACAGTGCAGATCAGACCTTATTAAAAGAGCATCACAAAACCATGTGCTGTTTTTGTTTTTGTTTTTGTTTTTTTTTAAAAAAAGCATTCATGGCATGATTAAGAAACAAAATGAATGGAGAAGAGATGTATACACACAGGGTTGTTTAAACCCAGTTAAGCAAAATACGGAGGGTAAAATGAAAGGAAAATATATGTAACGACTTAAGCAACGCTTTGCATCACAAAAAAAGAGCAATCTGTGTCACTCATTGACATAGAATAAAATTAGTCTTGAAAGCTAAATAAAGTAATAAATTTTAATTAATTTAATTTATTAAAAGATTAATATTTTTACTAATGAAAAATATCTTTACTTTTGTAAGGGTGTCAAATATTTTTATTTTAATGTAAAAGACAGTCAATTAGACAGTCCTTTTTAGGGAAACTGATTATTCAACATATTAGGATCTGTGTACAGGTAATATAAGTTTTAATCATTATCCTTATATTTATGTCTTCTTACTCTCTTTTACTGTATTATCTAAAATTCCTTTCCTTATGGGGAAAAGGAAGATTTCCAGAGAAAGAGGGACAAATCAAAGCTTCATGAAATTGCCTGGGGGAGACAGAAAAAGAGGGAAGGGAGATCTAAGGATTGTGTCTTTGTAGATGGAAATACCACATGTAGGTAAAGACCATACATATATAATTCTAAGTACATGTGACAATAATGATCTTTACTAGTTCACCCGATGTGAAGAGGTAGAATAAGTTAATTGTCCACACACAATGCACAAGGTCAAGTATGTCTGGCAGGGCTCTTAGTGATTTGTTCAAAGTGGCGATCAGAGGAGCAGCATGGTCCTTTTTACTGTGAACAAATATAAAACTGTTTGAATTAGGCATTTAGCAATATTTGATGAGAACATCTCAGAATGAATGACACAGCCATACTAAAATAATTTTAACTACCTGGTTAATGTCTGTAGGAAATGTAGTCTGACAGTGGTTGAAGGGGCCCAAGGTCTCTTCGTAGGTCTTCTGTAAGGAACTGGCTAAATGCAATGCATCAAAAAAAGACCTTGATGATTTTTATCTTTGCAAATAGTTATCTCAGTGCAATAAATACTAATAAAAATCTTTCTGTAAAGCAATTTTAAACCAAGAAATATAAGTTTTAATTTTATGCGCTGTTTAGCAAGCAGCTACCGCAGCAGACTTATAAACAATATAATCATATTTGCCACTGTATTCTGTATGAGATATAAATTAAAAGTAGACTGATTAATGATTCTTATAGGAGGTTTTTCCATCTCTAATACAACAGAAAAGTGGGGAAAATTGAATTATTTTGCTATAATTTATTGTCGATTTCTTCAATATATTTCACAAACATAAGACACTTAATCCAACTAGATCCCCAAGCATATAGAATTCTGCAGCTAAAGATTAGCATTTTAAAAGTATTTACAAACCCATATCCAGCCAATCTATATCATAAACTACATCAGGAAATCATACATATGACCAAAAGTAATGTCTTTAAAGTTTCTGGGCAGAAAGGACCATCGGGAAATAACTCAAAGAAAATTTGTTATCCTAATATCAAATATTCACCTGTGAGATAACAGATGAAATGAGAATGCTCCCAATAACTAACTTAAAAGTCATAGAGGAAATGAAGAAAATTCCAGTTTTATGGCTGTCTTATTTAGCCAACAGCAATGTTATGAAACCGAATTATCAACCCAGCATTTCAGAGAATATCTGCTAGTCTGTTCTTGATAGATTAGTGTAATCTGTTGGCACATTATCCAACAGAACAGTTACAAGTTCTTAACAAAATTTTGGCCAATAACTGCAAAATATTGCCTGCCCTGGTAAAAGGAACAAAGCTTAATGAATATAATATTGATACAGGAACTGTAATTCAAACTGAAGCTTAGTAGGGAAAAAATAGCTATGTGATATAGCATAAAGTTAAATCAGGGCAAAGCATTCAATGGCATCACTGGAAGTGATTTCAAATACTTAACATTAATATAAAGATTACAGCAATTTAGCTATTGATTTCCAGGAACAGATCTAAAAATGAGTGAAATTCCAACTATAGGTTTGGAACGCCTAGTTTTCAGGAAGGACTGGAAGAATACATTCAGATCAATGTCGTAAATCCAAAATAGGAAGACAGCCATTGAAGCACTGGTAGATTGCAGCTATTGTGGTAGCTGCAATAGATAGACAGATAAAGTACATTAGCAGCGTGCAAAAGCAATTTTAGTTAGTTCTAAAGACATTGTTAATTTTATCAGTCCCATTTCTTTGAAGTGATTGAACCAAAATCTCTTTTATTTGCGCAAGCATAATTTTGACCATTTGTGCTGAGCTAAATCCAGTTACACTGACATAGCTGGGGACATAATTTAGTTTTAAAATTTCCTAAAGGGTAATAAGAGTGTTTAGATTTTTAAACTAATTTATTTCTTATATACATATATGGTGAGTATAAGCATCTACTCAAAAAAATCTACATTACAGAGTTAAATTGAAAAGAAAGAAACAGCAGATTTTTAGTTCAGGAGTGCTGAACATCTCAGGCAGCAGTATTCTACTTTATTGTAATAAGCAGATCTGCAATTATTTCTGTGCCGAAGTATGGAGTAGTGAAATAGCTATCAGTAGAACATTTCCAAAGGGTTTTCATTTTTTAAAAGAATCCAGAAAGTTTCAAAAGCTTTCCTAGATACATTTCGATCTTTTTCTTTCTAAATTTTTTGCCTTTTGCTGTCTATTTCTTTTCATTTGCCCTTTGATGCCTTCTCCTTTGGATAATAGAGTAGATTATCTAGGTTTTTTATCTTTGAGGATGTAACATTTATACAGTACAAAAAGTAATTGTGGGGGTTTTAGGTACTTTCTGTAAAAAATTAATAGTATAAACAGAAAAAAAATTATCTCGATTCATGCAAGGTTTTTATTAAATATACTTCTTAAAAATAAACATTTAAATCCGCTTTTAAATTTTTTTCCTTTAAAAACTACATTTGAAAATTGGAAAACATTTCACTGAGCCAATATACCCAATAGTGTATTAGAGAAAATTAATTTATTGTCTCCCATGAAAGAACACTCTCTTTTAACCATCTATGGGATTTCTCTTCACTGCAGACTGCCGTATTGCACTGAGGTAAGAATGTGACATAGGTTAGAATATAAGTAGAAACTCTCTCTTGAAGCATTTAAAACAGGAGAGGATGTAGAGTACAGTTAACGTCGGAAAGTTTAGTCGGAAAAGAACTCCTGCTTTGCAAGAAATAGTTTCTGGATGACCTAACATGGCTCATCCCTTCTAAGATTCTGCAAAATAGCAACATAAAGTTGTCTCTGGTGTGTAGAGTTTTTTAATGCTCATGCTAATGGTCTACATATCTAGAGTCAGAGTACAATTCTGAAACATTTCAGCCACCATGATAAGTACTTTAACAATAAACCCTGGAGGAATCTAGTGTTATCCATGTTAAAACACATGCAGAGGTCTTTTCTTTGAACAGCCATGTCTTAGAGATGGTGCCAGGACAATTTGAGAGACAGGTCACCTTAAAAAAGTGAAGGCACATAAAATCTGTCTTTAGATTGTAAAGTTTTGAAAAACTACAGTTCTGATATGCTCACTTCTCAGGAACTCCCTGCAGCCCACAGGAAGTGCTATGGCTTCCCCTCCTTGGAATGGGAGCCATTCGCTTAAAAAAAAAAGAGCAGGGAAGAAGGAAGCTGAAGCCATAGTTTTGGCACATGTCACTCTGCATCAGGAGCATCTGTTCTCAAATCCACAAATTTCCCATCTCCTGGACTTGCAAATACATTAAGCATGTGAAATAGAGTCTTAAGGGAGATAATGCTGTCATTCCCCATGACCACCTTCTGCTGGCTTGGAGTACCTGTCTTGCCTCGTGCTGAAGTAAAAGATCGACTCTCCCACTGCTTCCAGTAAATGAACTTTTAAAGACAGAGAGACAGTATCTTATGCCAGTAACATATGCAGATTAATATATTTCTACAGTACAAAAATTGCATAACACTGGGTTTTTTCATTCCTTCTTCCCTAATGATAAATTTACAGCAATTAAAACAAAAAGTAGTTTATAATTGAGTCTGTTTTTTCTAGTTCACTATATTCAAAAGTTATGCCATCCAGAAGACATTCAGAGAATAAAATATCAGGTACAAAACACCTGTTTAAATCTACTGAAATCAACTTACTACATATGCCAAAGAAAATAGAGTAGCAAAATATTCCTTTGGGACTGCTATTTGACACCTCAATCCCTTAGATTTCTGGATGCACATATGGCTTTCATGTGACATATTCTAATTTTTAAGTCACAAGTTTAAACAATTTTACCTGTTATCAAATCTGACATATAACTCCCCCAATAATCTCATTTTCATGTATTCCTAGGTGCATATAAAACTGTATGACATATATGACCTATTATGACCTATTAAGACTACAGTTCCTCTGGCACTAATTAGTAAATGCACCTTGAATTTTAAATAAATAGACATTGGAGTAGTTGTCAAAGAAGAACAGGAAAATAAAATGTGCATATGTCATTCCCTAAAGCCAAAAGAAAAGTTCAGTCTGATTTTAAGCTGCTTTAATGGACACAAATGTCAAAAGGAATAACAACACACGTGTACTGGAGTGTGGGTTTTCTTATCTCTTCATATATAAAAATACTTACCAAAGGCATACACATAATTATTTGAATAACCCTATTGTTCTAAAAGATTTTTTTTAACTCTGCAGTTCACTATGTTCCATTGTGTATTTAAAACAGAATAGAAGTTATTTGCTGTCTGTACCATCTTAAAAGTTTAGAAGAAAAAAAATCTCAAACCTAAAACTCTTATGCATGGATACAACACCATGTATCCAGGGCCTAATGAAGGAGAATACAGTAGGCGAGGATTGTCTTGGTTCAATTCTCTTGTCATTTTTTTCCTAGTATTTTACTAGAAAAAAAAAAAAACTGAGAAAAAAGTAATCCAAACACAAAACCAACAGGCAAGCCAGTTTCAATATGCAGTTTAAGGACCAAGAAGAATTAAGTAAGGTCCTTGTACGTTTCAAAGTAAAACTGAGATCCAGAACAATCTCTCTTAGTCATTGCTGACTGTAAAGAAGCTTGGGGCAACCATGAACTCCCCTTTTCACCTCTGCATTCTCTTGGCACCTGCAATGCTGCACTCTGTTCACACATGATCAGACCTACTTAATTCCCAACTCTTTGGCTTTCCAAACTAGGCAGAAAAAAAAAAAAATAGAAGTCACCTGATCAAGACTGGCGTAGGTCAACCCCCAATGTTTCCTTTACTTACAGATGACAACTGGCATTTCTATTGCTCAGTCCATGACATCTTCAATGGCACTTTTAAAGTAGATGAGATACCCTAAAAAGGTCTTTTCCTCTCTGTTGCCATCAAAGGCACTCTGGCATGATTAGTATAGAAGCAGCTGTCTAAATTTCTTGTAGGTGATAAAAACAGCTTAAACTGTAAATGCTAACAGGCAGCAGATAATTTGGTGTATGTGTGTGTGTACAGGTGACTGTCTGGAACTGAGCTTTTGCATTTTTCAAGCAGAAACTTGCTAGCTGCAAACAGTGTGGACTGGTCATGATTTCTGATAACACTTGAACTGAGGAAAAGTGACACATCCTGAATCCTACAAATAACAGAGACATGAGAGAGAAACACCAATTAGGAAGCTACACATGTGCACATACACTAATTAAGTTGGAAAGCTCAAGGTTTGGGCTTCTGGAAGGACAATGCTAAAAATAGAACCTCTTGAGAACTGGTCTCAGAAAAAAAATGAGGGTCTGAAAAAATGGTGAGTTGTCTGATTCAGGGATACAGAGGCATGCTGCTGTTACATGAATGCAATCATATTTCTTTTTAAAGTATCTGTGCACATTGACAATCACACAGAGTCATACAATAGCCTTACCTCTTTTTATCCCAGGCAACTGTGACAGGACAAGAGGGAATGGTCTCAGGCAGCACCAGGAAAGGTTCAGGTAGGACATAAGGAAGAATTTATTTATGGATAGAAATTGGATATGGACAGAATCCATATGGTAATATGGATAGAATTTCTTTATAGATAGATATGGATAGCTGTTAAGCATTGAAATGGACTTCAAAGGAGGTGGTGGAGTCACCATCCCTGGAGGTATTCAAGAAACAACTGGACATGGTATTTAGTGCTATGGTCTATCTGATATGGTAGTGACCAGTCAAAGGTTGGATTCAATGATTCTGTGTGATTGGAGCAAAGATACAGGAAGTGGAATATGACCCTGGAGGTCAGAGATGAGTGGAGCTAAATATTGGGGGGATGCCCAGGGACTTAGGCTGAAACTGCAAGCTGCTGTCCAGACCTGACTGTAGGCCGCCCTCCTTGGGCAGCAGGGATCTCTCTGTGGGCAAGGGAAACTGACAGCCAGTGAACATAGTGCCCTTTAGAGCAAGTGTGTGAGAGAATCAAACAGGTTAAAAGCCTGAAGGTTCTTTAATAAATCTCAGAATACAGAACCACTGCAGGTTGTTGATTCCTCTGTTCCAGCCATAATAAAACCTTACATGTCTGAATCTGGGCAAGGAATTTCCATCTAAATTGAAGTTATGGGAAGACGTTGCCTATAAGAAAAGAAGTATGAACCTCTCAAAGATTCTGAGCAACCACAGCTCAGCACTCTTCCCAGTCTGACAGCACTCCTTGTCAGCAAATACCAGCTACTGTGCAGTTGACTGGTGGGGCACTTAGAATTTTTTCTTAAGCCAATGAAAGTTGTCATGACATAACAAAGAACACAGTTTTGATGGTGACAGAAAATAGGCAAAGAAGCAAAACTTCATGTGTAGGTGTTCAGACTAAAGGCCCCTATTCCCAGCATTAATCTGAGGGTTTATTCAAAAACTACACAAAATGTGTAAATAGCATTGTAGGAAGAGACAGATCTCACAGATAAGACCTGGAAGGTTAACTGTAGTTCATTTTTTTTATCAGTTTCCAAAGAAATGGAGTTTGGGAGATGAACAAGATACCTCAAATTACTGAAACAGAATTCAAGTACTTAATTTCTCAGTTATGAGATTATTCCTTTTCTGTGTAACCTTCTGCTTAACCAGCTAAAATCTGTTATCCTTTACATTTTTGACATTCATATTTCCTTCACACCTGAATTCCTGTTTATAAGGCTGTCAAGATATGTTTCAGTTTGCACAGTTTTAAACAGGTCCATGCCTAAACCCTGCCGATGCCCAGTGACTAGTCAGAAATTAGTTGGTCCTTGTCCATGATGTCTAATGAGCTTCACCTTGTGGACAATCTCAGAGTATTTTGCATACATTACAACCCATATCAAGTGCAATGACATCGATCTCTGGTATCTACTCAGGAAATTTTGGAGTAGAAGATATTGAAAGGGCCATGAGAGCTTCCCCAGGGGCTCCTGGAGATTCAGCTGATAAGTGTCTGTGTCAGTTGAGAGCCAGTGCAGTTGAGGGCTCCTTCTTCCCAGTGGTCACCCAGGAGAATCTCTCCGGAGCCATGGGGTGGACACTGGCTGGGAAGGTGCTTTCTACTGAGGGTCCTGCCAAAGCTCCAGGTCCAGCTTCTGCTGTCATGCACCCATGTTCCTCCTGCTCCTTCTGAGCCACAACCACCTGGAGAACAACATCCCAGCCTTGGGCCCATGGAAGTGCCCAATGCCCTGGGCTGGGCCCCAGGCTGCATTTACTACAAAGACTTCATTGTGACTCCATTATAAAACACAGAAAGGAAAACACAAAATCCAGATTTTGCCTTATTGGTGGCTGGAAGTAATCTTAAAATTTCAGACAGAATTTAAAATGTCTTTTTTCTCAATCCTTTTACTTTTCATAGTTATATCTTATTTATTTCCCATTTAACTCCAGAAGAGTTATTTTTCATATGCTCATTTATTTTCTTACTATTCCAAACTCCTTTTTTTGTGAGTATGGCTTCTTTACTTGTTATCCCATAACTTTATCCAGAAGTTTATTGGATTCAGTAAAGTGTGTCTTGTCCAAATCAGAAAAAGTAGACTTTCCTTAAAACTCTGGACCTACTAGTTCCTATCAGCTGGGGAATTTACCTCAAATGATGGATGCAGTTGCTGGAAACCTTGCATTACCTCCATAAATGCTTGGTAGAATGCTCTGTTCACTGATCTGAGCCAAGTGAGTGAAAAAGAACACAGAAAAGAAGTTAAGTGTCCTTAACAGTCAGTGGAGAAAACTTTGGGGCACTTTTACACAAATATCTTCCCCCTGAATATAGAGGAATTCTATGAAATTTAGCATCCTTTCAGTCTGTCGTGTTTTGGGACTGTTTCCTTTTGTACAAATAATTAGCTATTCCCAAAATAACACAGAGGACCTGCCTTGAATATTTAAATCCTTCCCTCGATGGATTGCTTATACAGAGTAATATAGTTCCAAGACAAGTCACCAGGGAATAACAAATACAATAAAATCCACATTGGAATTAGGAGAATCACTGGGCATAGAAGAATCTCAGGATTTTGGTAGAGATTATGGATCAGACATATCTGGAACTTGAACAGGAACAGTAAAAAAGAGTGACAAATCTTTGTGCAAACAGTGATGGGTTGACAGGTAACAATCACTACTGAGAAGTGAGATTTCTGGGTCATAACACACATCTCCGTGAAAATATCAGGTCAATGCAAGACCAGTCAAGAAAACAAATGTAATTCTATGAATTATTACGAAAAAAATGACAAAATAAAAAACATCATTATGCCCTTTTTCATCAAAATATGTGGTATACGCACATTTGATTATTGTGTAAAAATCATCCTAGTGAAAACACTATAGGGGAACTAAAAAATCTCTGGAGATGTATAGGGAGAAAATGAAAAAACAAAGGCCAGCAAGGGGTGAATATCTTGGCTGTAGCTCACCAGGGACAAACTGTCTGCACACCCAAAGGGCAGGAACACTACAGATATGAAGCAAAGGATTGAGCAACACAGAGATATCGTGGTTATGCTCCATCTAAAACAATGCAGCTAATGGGAACTAAGTCAAAGAATAATTTAGATGATAATCAAAAAAACTGAATTTTACTTCATTAACTCAAGAATGCATATTACTTCACAGACCCCCTATAAAATCAGTCAAACTCCACCTGAACATGAACTGACATCAACTTTAAGGGTACCTTTCCCCTTCCCTCAGAGATATGTGGGGAGGGACATCAAAGAAAACTCCATCATAACTTCTGATATTGGTCAACAACCTGAACTTGTGTTCTCCCTCCTTGGGACACATATTGGGTAAGAACCTTATCCTATGCACAGTGAATGATTATCTCAAGCTAGCTTTCATTGGTGATAGGAGCTTGTCTGTACATCATTCAAGATCGTTTTTGCAACCTCTGAACAGCCCATCACAGCCTGCTACTATCAGTGTGTTTGTTAATAAAGAGTGTTATTCCATACACTGCTTAATGTGAATCCTTTAAGGGCACTAGCAGCACCTGGCAGCAGAAAACAGAGTTGACAAAACTGACAATATTCCAAATAAATGTGCAGGTACATGACCCTGAGTAAATTAGTTGAACTGCACTTCAATACAGTGTTCAGTGGGGTCTGTGGAATAGGGTGCTGACAGGCTGGTTGAGCACAAGGGTCTTATCTTCCTTGGCTGGGCTGATAGATTGATCCAATATAAAAAGTTCAAGGAAAGCTGCCTTTCACATGACAAGGTGTGTGATGAAAGTTTAAATGTATCAAACTGTAGAAGAAATTATTGAATAAATTATAGCTTTCTGACCCAGATAGGAGGCAAATGAAGGGGTTATACAAAGATATATAAGAGAAGATGGTAGCATACAAACAATTTCTTCATTTAGTGTATCTTTGGTACAGAATATTGTTGATGCTAAAAACCTACATGAGTTCATACAAGGAGTGTGTGAATCCACAGAATCAAAGACAAACAATTGTTGAGTATTAAGACCAGATTTACATCTCCTTCAAAACAGGCCTAGCCATTTCCTGTCATTGAGCATTGCACATCACTGGAAGCTGCAGGAAGCAGTGTTATAACCTACTTGTGTTTTCATGCTCTTTTCAATATCTCACATAAATATCTACCAATATCCATGATGGAGTTTTGGTATTTATTCAGTTTTTGATGTTAGAAACTGCGTCTCAGAGAGAGAAGTTGAATCCTCCAAGGTAACGTACTCAATCCACATCAGAGATAGGGAAAGAAATAACTGTCTTCTGACTGTCATCCTAGTGCTTCATCTCTGAGACAGAAAGAAAGCCTTGACTCTTTAAAGGATCTCTAAAACATGAGTAGATGCACTGAGTTTTTTAAAAAACAAATTAAAAAGTCACTAACAAATCTGTATGAGATAAAATGGTTTTTAAAAAATAATATGCTGCAAGGGGGAGAAGGTCTGACAGCAAGCATTATGCCTCATACAGTGTCTTGGAGTGTGTGTGTATTCTGCACACAAACACTGCCACATATTTCTCTCTGTTTGATTAGGCTCAGCTGGATGCAGTATTCTTGATCGAGGTACAGTACAAAGAAATTCTCTTTTCTTTCCCTGGGAGAATAAAAGTGTCCTCTTTTTTTTCCCTTTTCTCTTTCAGCAGGTTCCTAAGTGGTCTGAATAAATCCAAAGGCCTTGGATCCCTACTGTCTAGAGGTATCAAGCATGTGAGAATTTCTCTCAGCATACTACAGTATGAAAGAGGTAGTCATAATTATTCAATAAGATCCCCATATTTGTTCCTTTGTAAACAATGTTTTTACACCTCTCTACATAGGAGAAAAGGCCTTCTAATAACTAACAATGTGAAGATAATGACAAGCTATATGAAAACGAAATCCTAGTTTCCATGATCTGAATTAAAATGTCTAGACGTTTTAAAAATAATTTCAGTCAGCTGAGCACTGAAAGGTCTGCATTCATAATGGCGTAAAAGAAAACAGAATTTCCTAGAAGTATGAAGGCACCGTCAACCCAGGACAGAAGGAAAAGAACTTTACACTCATCATCCTTTTTGAACACAGAAACTTTTGCTTTTGTTTGAGATACCACCAAGAAGGAAGATAGTCGAAGAAGGAAAAAAGAAAGACACAGCACTGTCTTCCAAAAGCATCTACTGAAATAAATAATGGAATCATAGAATGGTAAGCATTGGAAGGGACCTTAAAGATCTAGTTCCAACACCCCTGCCATGGGCAGGGACACATCCCATTTGACCAGGTTGCTCAGGGCCTTGTCCTAACTGGCCTTGAACATTGCCTGGCATGGGGCATCAGCCTCCTTCTAGTGTCTCACCACCTGCACAGTAAAGAATTTCTTCCTAATATCCAGCCTAAATTTCCCCTGTTTCGGTTTGCATCCATTATGTCTTGTCCTATCATTATAGTTCCTGTCAAGGAGTACCTCTCTGCCCCCCCATAGGACCCCTCCAAATGCTGGAAGGTTGCTATGAGGTGTCCACACAAGTCTCTCCTCTCCAGGCTGAACAGCTGCAGTGCTTCAGCTCTTTTCTGGACTTGCTCCAACAGCCCCATGTCCTTGTCATGTGGGGACACCAGAACTGGATGCAATACTCTGGGTGGGGTTTCACAAGAGCAGAGTAGAGGGGGAGAATCACTTCCTTTGACCCACTGGCCATACTCATGAATGAAGTAGGCTGCACTATTCTACTGACTTACACTGTTTTTATTCAATGATCATGTTTGTGTAAAAAAATGTGATCACTTAAAATTAAGGTGAATCACTGCAATATCACCTGTATAACTCTGCCTATTTTACTGTGTATGTGACAATCAGTTTACAACACAAAACGCTGACCCCTTGGCATTATCATGGCAATATCCTCAGTAAAAATCATAGAGCTCACATTTTCCTCCCATAATAGCACAAGGCAATCGCTGAATGTCCTCATTGCTGTTACCTTATTTGCTGTACTTGCTAAGGGCAGAAATCCAAGCACCTAATCTACTCTCTAAATGTTTTAATTCCATTACCTTTATAGTTATTTTCCAATCTGATCAGCTCTATTTGCATGGAGGTTGTTCAGTTAACACATTCACATTTAGCTCTTACAGTCCCTCTGCTGGATAGAAAATATTTTTCAGCTACAGCTCTAGTCTTAGTTATTTTCATGCATGCAGACAGCGAAGCTAGGACAATGCTACCGTGGTTTCATCTATATTTTTAAAAACAAGTTTTATTGCGTTTGGGAATATTTACAGCTTGTTCACAAATATAAATGCTTCTCCACTCCTCTTATTCTGCTTCCATATTTTACCAATCAATTTAGAAAGATGGGCAGGAGTCAACATTTTCCTTTCATAAAAATCCCTAACATTAGAAAAACCCCTAACCCCTCCTCAAATAAACTGAAACTTGGCTATGCAGATAAACTCAAAATTTCCTGAGAAAGTAAAATATGCATGATATCATAAAATAGAAAAAGAAAAAACCCCACATGCAGGATGCTAATTTTGCCTTGACTTTTTCCATATTTATGTGGTGGAAATATCTCAATAAAAATAGTAAAAATATTATTTAAATAATAAACTCAGATTTCTCCCATTGAAAAATATTACCAAACTATGTTCCTGTTAGATATTTCTAGAGATAAAACTGCATTTGTTCAGTTGAAAACACTTCTATCTAAAATATCTCATGAGGACTTTACTGTATCTTCTGTAGAATTAGCAATGGAATTGTAGGAAGAGGATGGTTCATTGAGGCCTTGATCTTATACACCACAAAGACATATGGGAGCCTTCTCTCCCTCTGGGAAAAAAAAATTACCCAAGCCATGCAAAAGTCACAGCACAGACTAAAGGGATTCTAAGCCAGAGACTGTTAGAAGAGCAAAAAGTTAGAACCTTACTGTTTATTTTTTTTCTTCACTGATCTGAGAGTGAAAATGCTCAAGTACTTTATTACATTCAAGAATATCTCCTCTGAAGAGGGAAAAATAATTTTAACAATTTCTCTTTCCCTTAATTTTTAATTTCATTTCTCAATATATATCTTGATATTTCTTCCTGTACTTTGTAATTCAAACAAAATTATATAATGAATAAAGGCTGATTGCACAGCCACTCATGTAATTCTCTCTTTATTTGTGTTTTTAAAACTACTGAAAAAGTACACTCTGTCTTCATCTGGTCTTCAGCTACCCCTATAGATAGGGGCTACTCAGTGCCGAGTGTAAATGAATCCCACCCTCCTTCAGTTCTGAGGTCCAATTCATCCTGCTGAAATGTACTCAGGCACTTTTTGAGTAACAGCATTACACAAGTCAGAGAAAATGGAGCTGGTGAATAATGCATTAAATCAAAATTAAAAGAGGAATCTAGGTTGCCAGAAGCTGAGCTAACCACTGCTTGACCAGCCATTTGGAGCAGACAGAGATCTTGCTGGCTTCTGAAGGAGAAACAGGGACTGCAGTAATTGTAGTCTGGCAGCCTGAGGAAGATTCTGACAGCCAGAACGCTTGAGTCTGTCTCTTAACTGGCAAAGGGGCTTCTGTTCTTTCACACCCAAATTGATTGTGGAGACAGGAAAAAACCAGTTGAAACAGATTCACTCTCATGAAATCTTACAGTATCAAAGAATATCTGATTTCTTGGAGAGTTTCCAAGCAGTTCCATTTGGGAAAGACAAGCCATAGTTACATTTCCTTGTTACAGGGAAATTTTTGAAGGAGTTTTTTAACCTACTCTATCACACTGCAGCAGCACATTACTTTCACAGTATTTCTGAACAATAACAGGCTATAGCTGAATGTCTGACTGACACACCTTGACCTGAATTAGAACTTCTAGTCACAGATTTACAGGCAGCATGAGGGGATTTGACTCTGATCCAAAACAATCAGTTTGAAAGAAGATGAAGTGTATGGCAGACTCACACAGGAAGAAAATGAAAAGCTGGGGCAACTCTCCCCAACCCATCCTCAGGTGGATGTAATCACTCCCAAGTTTTGGCAATTTTTCTTCACTGATCCTGTAAGTTGCAATACTGCAAACTAAAAATTTATGTTAAGAGGGAGTAATAACTTGCCTCTACAATTTTTCACATACTTTGCAATGAAGTTAGACTCCATAGGAATCCAATACTTCTTGACTTGTTGTCAACATTTTTATTCTTTTTGTGACATTAATACCTGCTACTATATCAACTGCTTAGCTTAAGATATTTATCCTTTTGTTAGGATTCTAAGTTCTGAATTTTTATCACTATATGCCAAACTTTGAGACTCGCTTTCTGCTTTTTAACATGTAATCTTAATAGTTCATCACAATGCTTTCTCTTTTAAAAACTCATCCAAAAGTAAAGAGAATCAATATAAACTATAAATTACGTCTTCATATAAATGCAAAATTAAATTAACAAAACATTTTTTCCTCCTATCAGTATTTCTGACAGAAATGATTTTCATAGCAGTAATGTGGAATAACTTCATGTCTAGTGGTGAAATTAGAATCACACAAATTCAGTCTGGGACTGAGCTTTTAAGCACTCATTATTTCTGCCAATGCTTTTGACAGCAGCTGCCTAGCTTCACTGTACAGATCTGATACAATCTGAGCATGCAGAATTATTTTTTTTTCCTTCCTTCTTTTTTAATTCATTGCTAAAACACAGAAGCAATTTCACTGGGATTAGTTTGAAGGATTACTGAGTTTGTTAAATTGAGGTGGACAAATAGACTATATTGATTTCACAACTGAAAGTTAAAAATAGAGAAACATTTACTCAAAATCAAGAGGTTTTGAAAGCAGAGCAATAGTTCATGTGGGCACACAAGAATGGAAAGAAACCTTTACTCTGCAGATGAAGATAATTTTGTTCAATTGCAATCTCTTGTTCTTACCTTTTGCAGTGGAAATAAAACTACCATGTTTTCTCCTAAGAGTGTGATGTGAGTGCATTTATAGAAAATAATTGCTTCAGTGGATACCAGAGGATTTTTCTTTACCTAGCCATTTGGCCTTGTATTTGGTCTTCAGTAGAGATAACTAATGTTAAGTTTTGAGGCAACAAAAATAGTTTAATAGATAAATATTGTACAAAAAGAAATAACTAAACTAGAGAAGCTACTGAAGTTCTTAGAGTTGTTTAACTTCAAGAAGATGGGGACAAGGTGGGTGGGGAGGTGACCACAACAGTAAAAGTGACATCTGCATGGATGCCTTATTAGGGGATAGCAAAGAAGGTGGAGTCAGATTTCTCTCAGTGGAACCCAGTAAAAGAACAGGAGGCAATGAGTAAGAAAACTTTAAATAAGGATGGTCAAACATAATGGGTTATTTAGAGGTGTTTTTTGGGACTTTGGATTTGGGAATCTCCTTTCTTACATCTATTCAAAACCTAACAGGAAAAATGTCTCAGCAGTATGTGAAGGGTCAGTCTTCCACTCTGAACAGGGAGGCTGGACTAGAAGACCTCCAGAGGTGCCTGCCAACATCAAGTATTCTGAGATTTCTGTGAAAACATCTGTGTGGAGATGTTATTCTAGCCAGGTCTGGACAGAAGACCCTGGATACGATGGTATCTCATCCAGACTTGATTGTTTATTATATCTTATCTAAGTTACAGTCTCACACGGTGTGAGCTCTGTCTTGCAAGGCAAGAAAATGGCTACTTCTAACTTGTTTCAAGGACTTTTAAACAATAAGCAAAACCAATTAAAACCCAACATCAAAGTTATTTTTATTTATAACCCAATTAACGATCATGCAATGTCTGCAATGTGGGTTTTCACTAGCCAATTAGAAAAGATCACCCAGACCAGACCCAAGAAGTAGGAAGAAGAAAGTGAAGAAGAAGGACTCCGGCAAAGCCCAAGTTCCTCCATATTGTCCCTTATATATATGACTATATTCTACATCTTAAAACCCCAAACCTTAAGTATTTCACCCTGTGACATCACACACCTCTATACAGCTACACACACACACTCCTAGTGTTATCACTCAGTTTTGGAAGCCATTCCCACAGCCTCAAGCCAAAGGCAATACCCTCCTGAGGGTCACCACCTGTCAAAGCAGAAAGCCTGATATTTTCAGCATCCAAGGTTCCAACACATCTGAACTATTTTTTCAATTTTCTGCCCCTAGAGAGAGTCCATTGCATGTTCAGAACCACAGCAGCCTGGATTTGTTGAAAAATGCAATGAGAGAAAACTCAGGCTATTGCATAGGTGCTGTTCTCCTGTGGCTTGTCTGGCTTCATTGTGGCTTTGCTTATTATATTGTTAAGGAAAACTAGAGACACAGTATTGAGATCAATACTTACAAGTTCATTGGCAGTGCTGCCCTGGAAGACTGCTCTATCACTGCTTTTTAAAGACTTTTGTGCGTTCTTTGCCTTTGAATGGGACAGCCAGGTTTAATATTAAAGCACTTATCTAAATAAGCACTTTTACTACCAGGTTCATGGTTTATTTAGGCACTCATACAGTTGAACAATGACAGCTCAAATGCTTTCTAGCTAGTGTAGATCTCAGCATATATGTAAACACTGTGGTGCATCTGTCCGTGTTCTCATGTGTATTCATACACCTGTAATACTTGGAGATAGCTACCAAACCTTGCCACAGAGATCTACTGCACAAACACAAGATCTTGAAAAACACTGCAATGTGTTCATGTGCTTGTGAAAACCAAACCAAAACACCCAACCAAAGAAATCTATGTAAATTTATTGCAAAGTATATCTTACTATAAGCTATAATTCAGAGGTAATATTGCTAAGAGTTTTCCACAGAGATTTGGTAATTCAAGATGATGAAAGAAAGTTCACAAATGTTACAAGATTCTTTGCAATAATTTTGTTCAATTTCATATGTACAGAAACTATTTTCATGTTTGTCAGTGTTATCTGGATAATGACTCACAGAATCACAGAATCTGCTGAGTTGAGACTCACAAGAAAATCATCAAGTCCAACTCCTGCCCTGCATAGCACCATCCCCAAGAGTCACACCACATGCCCGAGATCATTGTCCAAATGCTTCCTGAACTCCTTTAGGCTGGTGCTGTGACCACTTCCCTGGAGACCAGAAGAGATTGACTGGGTACAACTTCCTGTCAGGTACTTGTACTGTACAATATGGCCCACTTGAGTCTCCTTTCCTCCAGACTAAACAGTCCCAGCTCTGTCAGTCCTTCCCTATAAGATTTCCTCTCCGGGTCCTTCACCCAGTTCTGTTGCCCTTCTCTGGACGTGCTCCATCCCCTCAGTATCTTTCTTGTAGTGAAGGGTCCATAACAGGACACAGGATTCCAGGTGTGGCCCCACCAGTGATGAATACAGGGGAACAATCACTGCCCTGGTCCTGCTGGCCTTATTATTTTTTATACAGGCAGAAAGACCATCGGCCTTCTTGGCCACCTGGGCACAGTGCCAGCTGTTGACCAGCACCCCCAGGTTTCATTTGGAAGAATGAAAAATTATATCCTCCTTTCAATGCCCTAATCATTAAATTTGGAACACTTTCCCTCTAGAATGTTTTTTTGGGACTCATTACATTATTTCTGGAGTGTGGCCCATAGTCAGCAGGAGGTTGGTAGGGTTTTATCACATAGAATGATCTGCCACAGGTGATTAAGTCAACCCAGAAAAGTAAAATATGTATGTTTTAATCCTCTTACCCTGGAAAAACTATATTTGAAATTAATGTTGCAACAGCTAAAGCACTATATAAAAACTGGGCAGAGGCACTGTTTCTCCTATTCAGCTATGAACGCAGATGAAAAGCATGAGCAGCATGTAGTGAAATTATAAAGGGACTTATTTTGAGAAAATGAGAGAGATTATGGATATTGCTGCCATGTGCATAGACACAATTGCTTCCAACCTTACTAAAATGTTTCCATTCTAAACACTTCTAATACATCAGTGCTGGTTAGTTCTATGATTCTTCATACAGGGCAATTTTTTTTTTTTTAACTACTTTATTCTTCTCTGGCATTACCAACACAGCAAGTCCAAAATTTGTGATTCCACCAATGTACTAATTGCTATAAAACATCTAAAGCCTTTGGTTTACTGGTGATATGCTTCTGTGAAAGGATTCAGACAGCAATGTTTCGTCTGTCTGAGTTCTAAGTCATTCTCCCAGGAACCGACACAATATTCAAGTTACAAAAAATCTATAAACTTCAAAGGAAATCCAGGTAAACTGGCTAACTAGGGATTATATGGCTTCTGAACTTTACTAGGGTAATATCTGGCCTATAACATGGGCACAGGGATTTATGTACTCTGTCTTTGTATATTTTATGCCACAACCTTTACTTTTTCTTTGCACCAAATGCTTATTATTTGTGAATTTCCTGTTCTCTTAAAAAGTTTCGTTTGCTGGTCTGCATCATTGAACTCTTATATGTACCACATGAAATGTATGTTCATAGTTCATGAATATGAAAAATAGGCAGGAAATACTCTAAATAAGAATAGTGTATCTATAAATGGCTATAGCAATAAGCAGCAATACAACAGATATTTGGGAGGAACTGCCATTCAGTGCCATATCAAACAGGTGCCAATGAATCTATTATCTGATACAATGATGCCTAAATGACATAGACTTAAGAAACATTTATTTTGCAAGTTTTATAAAAGTTATTTTCTAATATGAAGGTTAATTATTTTATCATACAGCTACTTGGCTTCTGATTTTTCACACAAACTAAACCATAAAAATGTGTGAAAAATGACCAAAGGAAATGTCACAGTAAGAAAGGAGAAAAAAAAGGAAGTGGCAACAGTTGAAGAAAGGGCAGATAAAGATGCTGCAGGCAGCTGTCAAGTTTAGTTATCCAGGACCTTTCAAATATATCATAGCACTCCAAAATCTGGATTTCTGTACACTTCTGTGATCCTGTTATCTTGTTTGGATAACACTTTTATCTGAACTGCACATGAGTAGGAAGGCATGGCTGGAACATGCCGAGTGAGGCGATGATCACAGGGAGCCCTTGTGCCGGGAGTGTCCCCCCACAGCTGCCAGGGAAGGGAAGGGAAGGGAAGTTCAGGGAAGGGAAGTTCAGGGAAGGGAAGGGAAG
>VYXD01013586.1:92009-117077 GCA_013397195.1 Hylia prasina
GAAGGGAAGGGAAGGGAAGGGAAGGGAAGGGAAGGGGTATAAGAGTTCAATGGTGCACATCACCAGTGCTGGGTCCAGCACTGATCCAGCCAATAAACCAGGTTTCACCATGAATCCAGCTACATCAGTCCAGCTGATGAGATGTCCAGGGTCTTGGAGATGCCAGCTGCATTTGGGGGGTGGTACTTTTTTATGTATAGGTTTCTCCACTCCAAAGGTAGGTTTTCCACTTTCTATGCAAGTTAGGTACCACATGCAGTCCATTCTTGCCAGCCTTTCTGGAAATGGGTCTGAGGGTTTCCAGGATCCTTGGTGCTCTTAATCCCCTGTTATAGTCCATGCCTGCATCTTGGCTTCCTGCGCTTGTACTGTACAGTGCTGTGCTCATCTCCAGGAACTATAATAAGGATGTTTGTCTCAGAAAAGCACTGCCTTATGGCCTCCACTCTCCAGCCAAATTTTGTTCTTTCTCACAACATGTTGATACCAACAGTCCTTGGTTATACCAACAATTTTTGTTTCTTGTTGCACACAGTCCTTGGTTGGTTCCACAACCATCCACTACCAGTGCTTCAGAAATGCACAATAGCCCTCACCCTTTTGGGTTCTTGAACCCACTTCTGGGTACCCCTGAGCAAGACCCCTCCTGTGGGGATATGTGTGTGGGTGCACTTTGGGTCAGTGTCTGAGCAGTAACAACGTCCCTGGAATGGAGCCCATAACTTTTTAAATGAGTGGCGCTGGTGTGTGCACCCACATTGTGAGTTTTGGCCATGGGTTTTACTTGCAAGATAGAGCTTATCTGAGTTTGCTCCCTGTGTGAAGTTGTTTGATGTTCCTCTGTGACTGCAGCCTTTTGCATCTCCTGATTCTACACAAGTGATCTCCGATGCCTGTCCTGGACTCAGTGCCTAATTAAGCTGAACCACAATTGTCAAAGGAGACCTGCTCTTTCAAATGTGTTAGGAAACAGAGGCAGCTTTTTCCTTCAATTATACATAAGCAATTACAGCACTGCTAGTAGGATAGAATTTCTAGTGCTTTACCAAAGCTGAAGGGTACCTGTGCACTACACTGTGTTTTGATAAGAAAGTTTAAAAAAGCAGAAGCAGCAGTTCAGATACAGTAACAGCATATAAGAGACTGTGAATATGTGTGTGTACCTGTGTTTCTGATGCTTCTCTATGGATATATATATACATCCATATGAAACTTGTATATGTAGTTATGTACACGTACAAATATAATTTGAGAAAGAAAAAAAACTGATTCTTATCTAAATATTCTTCAACAATAATGTTTAACTTAAGCTATGTAAGAATTTTTACGTGTGACAGTTACCACTTTTGCTTTCTAAAATCCATCCTGATAATTTAGTATCTTTTTACTCTATTATCTGTTTATCCTCATCAATATATAATATGATACAAAAAGCTAGGCAACAAGGAAAACACATTTTTAGTAACTGCTATGTCAATTAATCTGTGGTTAATATGCTTTCATGTCCAGACATTGCTACTAAATAAGCAATGAGCTGGCACACACATTCACCAATAATTCACAAATCAAAATTCCTGGACACAAAACTAGTCATATTTACACAATGGATTAATATATGCAGAGTATGAGGTTTTTTAAAGATTGTGGATTTATAGGTGCTCTCAGCAGATATTCCTTGTCTGATAGAAAATAAAAAGAGGACATTGTAGTGTACATCATTCAGGTATAAGAATCAATTTCCACCTTTTAAGAAGCATATAACCTTTTTAACAAAGATATCTTTGAGTCTAGGAACATTGAATCACTGAAATCTCACAAATCTAATGACTTGCCATGTTAAATAACAGTATTTGCACAGTGGCAATTGTAATATTTATTTATTTGTTTCTTCCTGTGTTAACTATCACTGGAATAACAGGTGTTAAGATACTATATTTCTTTGGATATCTTAACCAGATAACTTATAGCAGCCATTGCAGCAGAAGTGTCCGTACTCAGTTTTAATCTTCAAAACAAGTTGCAGTGTGATAGCAAACTCTCCCTCTACCCTTAGCTTGGTATCCTGAATGTTTGAACTTCTTCATGCAAGGAAATTTTCTGCCTGGAAAGATCAGCAGGTGTGGGCTCAGCCACTGATTCTGCTACCTGGCTTTGCAATACACTTCCTTTAACAGAAAAGGAAATGTGATATTATGATAGTTCTGTGCCATTAAAGGTATTCTCACACTGTGGGAATAGCTGAAGGAAAATTCAACCACCTGTAGGATGTAATTTTAATTGTTCTTTGAGCTATTTTAAACAGTACAAAGAGCACCTACTCTTGTGCATGTAGGACTGTAGTGTATGTGAATTTTGAGTATTATAGTTCTGTTTAATAGACTGGGCCAATCTGGGCTACCCATTTACTGCGGTCTCTTATGCTTCTGTTAAGAATCTTTTTTATTTCTCTGTAGCTGTGAGAAACCACAATACATACAGACATCATGACTTTACTCTTACAGCTACCTTATGTTTTCTTTCAGTTGCTAGTTGTACATAATATTTCTAAGGGTATTGTTAAAATAACTGTGCTTATCCTTGAGAAATATGTAAGTGCACAAAAATGCCATAAAGGTCTTGGATGATTATAAGGTCCAAATAAAGCATTGGATGTGGCAACCCTCTCCACCTTTTTTGGAGTTGAAATGATACCTTACATCTATGTGACAGTAATAACTTTGTACAGAAACAAACAATTTTTCTAGCAGTTATATTTACAAAAGACTAATCAAAGCTACTGTTTTGTTTCTAAAACATTACTAGAATATATTATGTCAGTGCCTTCTTTCTACTCTTTTTTAAAGTACCAGATTCAGCACAGCTTTCTTCAAGGGCTTGGACAGCTGGATTCCAAGTTCTTCTCACTCTCATGTTTTGGTGAGAAGAGAGCATCCTAAAACTTTACAACAATAGAACAAGCTGTGTTGCCTTCTTGCTAAAACTGTTGTGCTGTTTAGAAAGGAACACAAACTATCACACGAGGAAAGGTGAGAGAGTTGGGATTGTTCAGCCTGGAGAAGTAGAAGGCTCCAGACAGGCCTTATTGTGACCTTTCAGTACCTGAAGGGGACCTATAAGATGGAGGGAGACAAAATTTTTAGCAGAGCCTGGTGTGATAGGACAAGGAGTAATGGTTTTAAACTGAAGGAGAGTCAGTTTAGATTACATATTGTCTTTTGCAATGAGGATGGTGAAAAATGAGCACAGGTTGCCCAGAAAAGAGACAGATGTCCCATCCAAGGAAATGTTCAAGGCCAGGTCAGATGGGGCTCTGTGCAATCTGATCTAGTTAAAGATGTATCTGTTCATTGCAGGGGCGTTACACTATGTGACATTTAAAAGGTTCCTTCCAACTCAAACTATTCTATTACTATGATTTGTGGACTGAGAGGAACAAGCATCAGCAGAAATATAATTCTCTACCTTTGTGTGTTCAGTTGGCAAAACAGAGTAATGGTTCTTGTCCCTGCTACCACAATTAGCTCTGATGTTTGTCTGGCAGTTACCTGGTGCAAAAGGAAAAGAACAGCTATAGTGCATTATATCAGTGACCTAATCTAACAATGTGCATTGGAAGGACTACTAAACTGGAATATTTGTGATAAAGGGAAGAACAAGTAACCCAATTCTTCAGGATATAGACATTTAGTGAATGTTTAGAAGCAGATCAACAAATACACTAAGCCCGTTCAATGGAGACTTGGAAATAGAAAATAATTTGGGTTTAATTTAAAACAAGCTATGAATTTGCATTCAAAATATGTCCCGTCAACCACTGAGTGCTTAAGTATTCATTTTTTTGTTTGTGACTTTTACATTTTTAACCATTTTGTGTTACTATTAATAGTAATTGCATTAATTGGCTTCTTTATGACATTATTTGTTTTTCTAACAACAATGAAGTTCTGTAAATGAATTAGTTTTATGATGAAGACATCTGCATACATGGGTTAGCTGTACCTGTGATTCAGATCCTCACTTATCAAGTGTAGTCTACTTCTGTTATGCAACTATTTCAACATACATCAATTTCTAATAAAAAGGCTTGTTTATGAGCCTAATAAACACAGAAAACATTATGAAATCATGAAATAGCTAATTAACTTTATGAATTTAAAGTCCTGTCTCTGCACAAGAAAGCTAATTAGTGGTTATATGGATTTCTGAATTAAACTTCCTTCCTTTTTTAGTTCGTGTGGTTGTAAAGTTAAATTAAAAATATTCATAGTTGTTTTCCCTTTTCTAGAAAGGATGCTGGAAGTTATTATAGTCAATAAATAGCTGTATTGCCTATGCACTCAGAATCTGCTCATATTTCATTGTCACCTATTTGTTTCACACAGTTGCAAATGATTTATCCACATTTCATTTTAGAGTTACACACTAATCTCAGCTTTCTTGAGGAGGCTAAATACAAGCACAACTCAAGTAATAATTGCCTAGAATTTTGAAGCTAGGCTGTGCCTAATCTTAGGACAGCTATGTGGGGAAATAGGTTAGGACTCTTAATTCCCTGTGTGTGGCTAATCTATCATTAAACAGAGCAATGCCTCATTTTGAACTGAACATTATGCCACTCGGGGAGGGTGGGAAATTTGAACAATGATAGACGTTCATACCTTAACTGAGTAAGGAACAGTGAGACCAACTTCCTATGTTCTACTGACAACAGTTGTGGCTACACATCACTTAATAGTGAACTGAAAGCATTTACAACATGCCAATCCATTGCAGCAAAGGTTAGTGGTCCTGCTCCTCAAAAATGCTTGTTGCTGCTCATTTCCTGAACAAGAAGTTGCATATCAATCATTCTTTTTTCCTTTAAATGTTCTTCAATAGTGTAATGATAGATAAGTTTAGTGACTTATTTTTTTAAAATGCAAGTGGTTCATGAAGAAGATGCAGTTATTACAGCTGGTGGAAATTAAAGTGGATTAAAGACTGAATGTGAATTAATTCTGTAACTATTGCTGAAAAAGATCCTGCCACAATGGCTAGTATTAATAGAAGTGAATATAAAGTACAGAAACAATTATTATGCTCTATTTCAGTGCTGAAGTGAAACTTTACACTGAATCAGCACCAAGCATTGCTGTGCAGGGAGAAAAAGAGTTAACAGTTTTAGAATATAAAACCTTTGAAGCAGAAAGTATAAGAAAAACAAGGATATACCGCCAAAATTATAACTGACAGAAAGATGTGATAACTATCTTTGGAAATACTTACAGGGATATCTCTGGAAAACTCATTAACTGGAGAACAGAAAAGTAGTGACAAGCTTAAACTGCAGACAGACAATCTTAGATTGGTTATTAGACATATTTGCCAAAATACAAGCTCAGTTACCATTAGTTCATTAACCTCTCAATTTTTTCATCTTACTACTTGTAATAACATACTGGGCTTGGTTTTTGGTTGGTTTTTTTTTTTTTTTTTTTGGGGGGGTTGGTTTTGTTGTTGTTTGTTTGGGTTTTTTCGGGTTTTTTCCCCTTTTTATTTCTTTTACTTCTTATTTATTTTTCATTTTATTCATTTATCTAAATGATTATATATCTTATGAGCTGTCAGCACTACTTTTTACTTTTTTGCTTTAACCTGAGGTTCCAAAGCCTTCTGCTTGCCCAACCCCAGACTTCATTACCACATGGGCTGGGCAGCTCAATCCAGCAGATGAGGAGGTCCGTCCCAGTTGCAACATTACTCTCTGCTTTTAGTGATCCAAGACTAGATCCAGTCCTTTTTCCTTCCATCTTGGTTACAGGTTTCCCTTTGCTCAGATTGAACTGACGGCCTGATGCTCTGCATCCATAAAAGCCTTTATTGCTCTAAACTGTCTTAAAACAAGTAAACTGGACCATAGTGACTAAAAAGGGAAAAGTCAGCATCCATCATCTCAAGTAGAAGGTCCCACAAATCCTTTTTGGTAAAGGATTTGTAAGTAAGGTAAGTTTCTTCCAGAAGATCAACTTCTGAGTTTTCTTCTAGGGACCTTTAAAGCAAATCCCATGGGGCGTGACAATAATTCTAAAGACACAAAAAGCTGTTAGGGCAACTTTATTGTAAGTCAGCCCTTCTGGTGAATCACTGTAGTGGCAGAGCTCCAAATTTCTGATAAGGGTCCATTTAGATACAGGCCTAGGCTAGAATGGTACTTTATATCCTTGCTTCCCACCCTATGAGAGCACATAGAGAGTACACAGCAGAGAACAGTCACACCTACAAAGCTGGAGGCTGAGGGGCTAAATCTCAAAATCCACCATTAAGTTGTGATTTTGTATCTACTTAAGATTGTTCCACAGTTTTCTGACTACAGAACCTCTTACTGTAAAAGCATAAACCTGTGGGGTGCAGTGTGGACATGACCAGCCTCTGCTGAACTACAGCACAAGACCTTGACTGCTTGAAAATAACTTGAAGAATGACAATGTTACCAAGATATTTGGAAAACTGAGTTTACCAATCTAGATAGCATAGAGAACCCTGAAAACTATAGGAAACAATCACAAATTAAAACAAATGATGGTGTTTAGTGATGTCCCAATAAACTTACAGATTACTGAGTACCCAGCATCTGTTAATACATAAAAGAATTAAACAGGAAAAGTTATAATGGAGCATGTCAACATGTTTATACAGTCTCCTCTGTCTAATGAAAATTTATCAAGCAAACATTTTTCATCTTTCAAATAACTTAAGTATCAAAGCTGGATGAATGCTGAGAGAGATTTTTAAGAGTTATTTTTCAGGACAACCAGTATCTCTCTCCTAACTGTGAAATTAATAGGGAAGGTAGCATTGAAGAAATTTGGTCTATGCTGGAGCTGCCGATATGGACACCAATGATTATGGCAAAACTGCATTCAGAAGAAATCATATGAGAAAACAGATTTTGTAGCTACAAAGCACTAAAGGCCAAGTGAATATAGCTGAATTCTTAATTGCTTCTCAAAAAGCTTTTTCACAAGAAAATAAATTACACTAAAAGCCTTCACAGAAAAAGCCTGCTATGAAAGAAGAATACTTCTCTCCTGATAAAAGTTGTATTTCATTATTAATCCATAAGTTTTGAAAAGTTCAAATAAACTTCAGTCCTAAATAAGTTATGAATATCCAGCACTAGATACGAAAATCTTTTCTCTTTTGTTATGAACCTATGTATTCTAAATAGGTGTTAAATAATTTTACATGTGATTCAACATCAGATAATCCAGAGAAGATCATCTCTGATGTAACAGATTTCAAGATTCCATTTTAATTTCAAGATGAAAGCAAGGCAGTCTCAGAGTAGACACAGTGACAGAGTAGACAGGGCAAGAACAGATAAGCCTCATGTACTCCTTGCAGCCTTTGTCTCTTCACCAACAAAGTGTCCGAGGTTTCTGTATTTATTTAGAAGCAGAATTCAAGGGAGAGAATACACAGCAATGGATTAAGATCACTTATGTGACCCATACCAATCCACATGTTGTAATCAGGGAAGTTGAGAGATATGATTCTTGCAAGGCTATTTTCTGATGTCTTGGAAAAGCTCATGAAAATCAGGAAAGTTCAAGGGTAATTGGTGTAAGCAAATATTGCATCTGC
The DNA here is from genome assembly GCA_013397195.1 of Hylia prasina. Taxonomy (NCBI): domain Eukaryota; kingdom Metazoa; phylum Chordata; class Aves; order Passeriformes; family Sylviidae; genus Hylia; species Hylia prasina. The sequence goes on from VYXD01013586.1 coordinate 99,633, forward strand.
CTTCAAGAGATGCAGGGATGCCATTCACCTTAATTTCAGCACTGCTTTCAGCACTGACTCACACAATATTCTTGTATTCAAGTTAGAGCACAACTGTCAGCATGGGTGAACAACTAAATGTGTAAAAACTGATTTGATGGATGTGCTCAGGGGGTCACGGTTAATTGGTCATCATCTACCTGAAGGCCAGTAACAGTATGCAGTAATGCAGGGATCTGTCCCGGGAACTGTCCTGCTTAGCATCTTTATCAGTGGAGGAGGTGATGGAGCATGCTCATCAGATCTGCTGATAGCACAAAATCGGAGGAAGCATCTGGTATGTGGGAAGGTAGTGATGCCATCCAGAGGGACCTAGACAGTCTGGAGGAAAAGGCTAATAGGAAGCTCATAAAATTCAGGAAGGTCAGGTGCAAATCACTAAACCAGGGGAGGAGGAGCCCTTGGCAACATGTACAGGCTATATCTTGGCTGACTGGGGAGCAGCTCTGTAAAAAATCCCTGGGGCTCTGGCAGAAAATAAGATGAATGAAGATGAATGATTATACTCCTCTACTCAGCACACTTTGGACAGTGTCTCCAATATTGCATCCAGTTTTGAGCTCCCACTATCAGACAAACAGTTAACTGGACAGAGCTCAGTGTAGGGCCACCATAAGGGCTTGACTGTACTCCTCATGTACATGAGGGAGTAACTGCCCCATGAAGAGAGGCTGAGGAGGCTGGGCTTGTTCATCCTGGAGAAGACACCTTCAAAGGGGACTGAGCAGTAGTGTCCTATCACATACTCAGAGATATGTTATACTCATTGAAGTAGACATACTTCAATGTCCATGTTGAATACGTAATTTTACTTTAATATCCTTTAATAAATATAAGGATTTTGTAATCTAAATGTATTAACTTGAGAAAATATTTAAGAAAGGGAGAGATGGGGGAAGAAAGCTGTAAATCTAACAACAGCAAATTCTACTCATTCTACTAGACAAAACCAAGGTTTTGTCATATGGTAATTTATTGAATTAGAGTGTCAGCGTGGTAAGTAATAATGCTGTTTTGACAGTGAGTGATAAGGAGTCTTTGATAAAATATTTATGAGGCTGTGTTTTTTTGACACCAATGATTATGATTGAATATTTTTAAGGTCACCATGACACTGAAGAATTTTGACATGATATTAATGAAGTCATTGTGGTCTCAAAGATGGATGTAGATAAGGAAGTGATGTAAATTAGATGAATTCATGAAAGACAAATACATCAAGGGCTATTAAGCACAAAGATATCAATTCTGAGTCAAGAATTCAGACAGCTTAAAGCTGTGAGGTTGTGCCAGAGAAGCATCACTGTCTGATTTTACAGATGAAGAGAAGATATTATGCTAAGTGAAACTTTGTTCTGACCTAATATGTGAAATCCAATACAAAAGGTACAAAGATATGCTTTGAGATAATCTAACTACCTCTAAACCTAAATGAATAAGTGAACTAGATGATGAAGGTTGCAAAGGAGTATATACAAGCAGTTACTCTACAAGTTTTTTAATTTAGAGCTTTCCTAAAAATATTGATTTCAAAATCTGTTAGATATTTTCTTTGGCCAAGCTGACAAAAATTGAGCTCTGGCACTGACAAGAAGATTTTGTTTTGATTTTTCAAAATTTTTTTTTTTTTTTTTTAATTTCAGATATAGAAATGCCTGGCTTTCCTCCTCATTTATGTGACTTTCTGTTGCAATTAAAATGCAACTGGACAAAATCACAACCTAAATTATGGAAAATACTAAATTGAAAAAATTTGAAGCAAAACATCTTCTTTCAATGTATCTTTTAATGGAGACTTTTCACTTCTTTTAAAAACCAAATTGTCATTTATTTCATTGAAAATATTACTCTAAAGGACTCAGTTTCTAAAAGAAAACAAAAAATTCTGGATTGTTGGACTGACCTTATTTTGATATTTGGTCTTTTTTAGGACTGTAAACTTTTTGCTTATAATCTACTCTTTTAAATAATCTTTCATCAACAGTAGTTTTAAGGAAAGAAACAACAAGCAAATGATCACACTAACTGCAAAGCAAAGGGCTTGCCTCCGAGATGCTGGAAAGTAGCTCTGCCAAAAGAGATCTGGGGGTCCTGGCTGGTAGAAATCCATACACAAATCAGCAGTGCCCTGGCAGCCAGGAGGGCCAAGCCTGTTCTGGGGGCATCAGGCACAGCATCACCAGTCAGACAAGGGAGGGGATTGTCCTGCTCTGCTCTGCGCTGAGAGAGCCTCATCTCAAGTGCTGGGGGTGGTTTTGGACACCACCAGATGAGGATATAAACTCCTGGAGAGCATCCAAAGAAGGGCAGCAAAGATGATAAAGGGCCTTGAGGGGCAGCATGCAAGGAGTGGCTGAGATCACTTGGTCTCCTCAGAGAAGAGACTGTGGAGAAACCTCATTGCAGTCTGTAACTTCCTCATGAGGGGAAGAGGAGGGACAGACATGGATCTTTTTGAGGTGATCAGCTGCAGGACCTGAAAGAATGACCTGAAATTGTGTCAGAGCTCAAGAAGTGTTTGGACAATGCTCTCAGGCACAGGGTGTGATTCCTGAGGCTGGTGCTGTGCAGGGCCAGGAGTTGGACTTGATCATCCTTTTGGGTCCCTTCCAACTCAGCATATTCTGTGATTCTGTAATATAATAGTGTGCGGAACGTGAACTTTTGTCTGTGAGAGGAGATTAATTAATGTGTTCAGGAAACAGTGGGAAAGAATGTCTTTAAAAGCTGTCATTTCTAATGTGTGGCAGTGTGCCTTCATGATTAATATGACTCTTCTGAAATCAATAATGAAGGTTTCACCAATTCAAATGGACAATAGATTTCAGCTTAACAGTCATGTCCTAGTATCTATGCTTTTGGCACAGACAACCCCTGCCTTGGCAATATGTATTGAGCTTATCCCAGTAGAAGAAATTTATTGCAGAGTAATGTGTTTACATAAAGTACCCTGGGACTAAAAGCAGCAGCTTAACAGCACTAGCACATCATTGTATCTGGACACTGAAGCCATACTAAGGAGGGCTGTGCCAAAGCTAAAAATGTTCTATTCATTGCTCTCCACTGCTACACTGATCTTTAAAAACAACTTAAATCTCTGTTGCCTGCTGTGAAAACTGAAAAAGATGCATTTTTTTAAAAATTCTGCCCATGCTTATATGCTTTGGCAAATACCCCACTCAGAAAATAGCCTAGAAGAATCCCAGAATCACAACATTTTGGAGGCTGGAAAAGTCCTCTGGAGATTGTCTAGTCCAATCCCTCTGCAGGTGCAGGATTTTGTTCTGCTTCATGAAGTTCACGCCAGCCCAATTCTCCAGGCTGTTAGGGTCCCTCCGAACCAACACAACCATCTGGTCTCTCAGCCACTCAACCCAGTTGTATCATTTGAAAAGCTTCTCTGGGTGTTCTGTGTGCCGATCGAGGGGAAAGGTAATTAATGATGTCAAACATGACTGGAGCCATAACAACACACTGCTAGGCTCTTGCCTCCACCTGGGCTTTGTGCTCCTGACCACAACACTGTCAGACTGGCAGTTCAGCCACTTTTCAGTCCATCTGACTGTACACTACTGTAGCTTGCACTTCCTCACTTTGTCCATGATGAGGATGTTACAGAAAAAGGTGTCAAAACCCTGTCTGATGTCAAGAAAAACACTCTCTCCTACTACTTCCTCTTTGACCAAGTTAGTCATTTTGATACAGAAAACTTCCAGTTTGGTCAAGCATGACTGTATTTGTAAATTGGTGTTAATGACTCCAAATTACTTTCTTCTGCTTAAAATATTTAGAAATTGCCCTCAGGTCAATTTCCTGTATTGCTTTGCCTGAGAGTGAGATGAAGTTTCCTAACACATACTTTCTCTGGTCTTCCTTTTTTCTTGAAGACAGGATTGAAAAAAGGAATTTGGGATGAAGATTTAAGGATAAGAATGAACCGTTACCCCAAAATGTAGAATAGATTTCAAGTTAAATAGCATGTGACCTGAAGGTTCTGCTTCTGTTTTTCAACTGTGAAGTATTACTTTTTTTACCTGGATAACGTCAACATGAATGGTACATATAACCCACTATTTCAAATCTTTTAAATTGAATAAACAATACAACAAACGTTAAGCATATGTATTATATATGCAAATATTCATTTTCTTGCTTTTGAAAATTGTAAGAGTAATTAAAATCAACAAGAATAGTTTAGTCTTATGAAAGTTACTAAGTTCTTTCTTTAAAGAGATTAAATTCTCTCCTAGAAGAACATACTTCACAGATAGAGAAGATGAATTCTGGACAATTATTCCCCTATGGCAAGAATTTTTATTTCAAAGTAATACTTTGATAATGAAACAAAGGCAAACATTCTAAGATAATATATATAAACAGAGGAAAAATATCAAGACATTCGTGCCCTACTGGCAGTAACCAGCAACCAGGAATGGATAACAAGATGATACAGAGACTAGGACACAATTGTTCAAAAGATTAATCTTATCCAGCTTTAGGCACCTAAAACTTATTTGTATAGTGTAGCAAATGTTCTAGGCTTTAGATGCAGAAAAAAAAAAATCCCCTTTCATAGGCATATCTGTTTTAGAGTGGCATCAATCACCTTCTAGCTAAAGTTAGAAGATATGAATCCCAACTTTCTTGTGCAAATTTCAGGAACTCTTTGGTATTTCCTTACATTAGATTTAGAGTTACACAGGCAAGAAAATACACATTTCTTCTTAAAAGATTAAGAGAAAATATTTTAAAATGTATGAAGTACCAGTATAAATATACTTTCAGATGGAAATGAAAGCTCTTGTTAATACAATCCTGGATAAGTCATTCAGTCTGTGCCAGCAGATCCAAATACAGGAACAAAGTTAATACCAGAGAATGTAATGAACACTTTTGTATTTACACACAAGCAAATTGGGAGAGCTCTACAAAGGTGAAAAATAAATCCATACATCCATAGCAGGCCACCAAGAGCTTAGACTACCTGAGGAAATATGAAGTTGATGGATGATGTATATTTTTGATGACAGATAAATTGCCTACATTTCTATTTCAAATTATGTTTCCTAGGTAAATGAGTACTGTCCCTGACCTGTCCCATCAATCCTGTCAGTGTGATGGAATTGGCCACATCAGAGACTTACCTGGTGAAATTTTGAAGTCACAAATGAACTGGTTGTGCTCTGAGGTAAGTTATTCCTAATGAGTTATGTGCTAGTTGCTCTTGTGGAAAGAACTTTGCCAAGAAGGAGGTTTATTAATTCTATATGAAGATATAAGTTAATTTACCCATGTCTTCTGTCTACCTTTTCAGTATGTGACATAATCAGTAATGTAACTGAGCAATGTTAGCAATGTAACTGAGAAGACTGTTAGAAATCCTGAGTCTGAGAAAGTGTGGATGTGGTGCATACTAGTGAGTGTTTTTTTTGCACCTTCTTTTGATCTCAGTGCTCTTTTGAATTCAATTTTAGTAGTCAGGATATGTGTGCTAGAAATCCGAAGGGAGGTACCTTCTAGAGTCACCTTTTCAGTAGTGTGTAGATGCATCATATATTCACTCTTACAAAAGATGCAAAAGTAAAAAAATCCAAGTAATCAAAGCTAAATTATACAAGAAAAATCCCCCATGTGCTGCATTTGACCAGCTGAAGCCATAAAAGGATATTGCTTAACCACAAATTTTGGAGACAGCTGCAAGTATTGTTGGGGTGACTGGGTTCAAAAGGCAAGACAATACACTGTGGAAATCAAAAATCTTGTGAATCAGCTTTCCTAGCCACCTGCATTGCACAAAGAGATTCAAAAATTGATTTCAAAACTTGGTTCAAAGTCCTTTCTATTTATATAGTATATTTCAATTCAATCCATCCTGACATGCCATTTCAATTTTTAATTAGCTTTCTCTCTAGGAAGATAAATTTTGATTTGCAGTGGACTATTTCTAGGCTCTTCTAAAAGTCCCTGAGATTACATTTTTAATCCTTATTCAATAGTCCTAAAAATCAACAAAAGGCTTGTATTTGTCCCAGAGCAAACACAAAATTTGTGCTTCCTTTTACAGCATCTCAGATCAGCCTCTTTCTCTCCCATATCTTCTTCACTTCTGCTGGAAGTCCTTTCCCACAGTTGTCTATGCAAGCATCAGCAGGTAAATCAGCTCTTAGCAGATGTACAAAACATCAGACAAGTTGGCAAAAGGAGAAGAAACTGGAGACCAAGTAGATAAATTCTCGTGGAGCTCAAGCATATTACCACTGTTGGTCCTCAAATGAGTTGCCTGCTAGACATCTGTATTTCCAGCATCAAACATTTTCTCCATTTTAAGTAATTGTCATGATCAGTTCTGTTAACTTCCTTTCATTTGGTGACATGAATAGAACTCCTTAATTCCGCATGATGGAGTCTATCCTATGTCTTGTTAATTTTGTGGCCCCTGAACTCATCTTTGTATTCTATACATTTTCATGTGTGTCTTTTGGGCTTACAAGGTGAGCTTTAGGTAGTGGAGGGTCTGCAGGTGTGACTTCAGTGAGAAGACACCAGAAGTTTCTCCCATGTCCAGCAGAGACAGTTCCAGTTGTCTTCAATATGGACCCGCTGTTGGCCAAAGCTGAGCCCACCAGTGATGTTGGTAGCAGCCTCTATGACAACTTATTTATGAAAAGGTAAATCTGCTGCACAACAGCAGCTGGGAGAGATGTGTGAGAAAATGTGAGAAAAAGCTCTAAAGGCACCAAGGTCAGTGAAGTAGGAGGGCAAGGAGGTGATCCAGGAACCAAAGTAACGATTTTCCTGCAGACTGTTGAGAGATTGTGACACAGGTTATCCCTGCAGGACCACAGGGAAGGAGAAATTCACCTGCAGCATGTGAAGGGCCCCACACTGGAGCAGTTAGATAAAGCCTTGAAGAAACTGTGGCCTGTGAAGAGCCTGCACTGTAGCAAGCTTCTGGCAGGACCACATGGAGAAGAGCCCACATAGAAACCTGTTTTCTGTAGGGAAATGTGGTCCTGCAGGGGAGCAAAGCTGCAGCAATCTGCTCCTGAGGGACTGCACCCCATGGAAAGGAATCACTATGGAGCAAGTTTTTTTAAGAACCCACACTGGAGAAGTTTGTGAAGCAGTATTCTCTGGGAGGCACACCATACTAGAGCAAGGGAAGAGTGAGGAAGGGAAGAAGCAGCAGAGACAATGTGTAAGGAACAGACTGCAACCCCCATTCCCTGTTTCCCTGGGCTGCTTGGAGAGAGGAGGGGAAGAAGTGGGGAGTGAAGTTGAGTCTGGGAAGATGGGAGGGGTGTGTGAAAGATGTTTTTAGGTTTTTTTCCTATTTCTCATTATCCTGCTCTGTTTAATTAGCAAGAAATTAATTTCCCCATGTCAAGTCTATTTTGCCTGTGATAGTGATTAGTAAGTGAGCACCCCATCCTAATCACAATCCATGAGCTTTTTCATTATGTCTTCTCCCCCTGTTCTTGTTGAGGAGGGGAGTGATATGGCTGCTTTGTGGACACCTGGAGTCCAAAAAGTCAGCCTATATATAACAATATACTAAGAGTTAAAAATGCTTTAAGGCCATTGAGTGAAAAGGTGATTTTACGTGTATTAACCTATATTGCACAATCAGAGAATTAAAGAATGGTCGAAATTGAGAGGGATCTCTGGACATCATGTGGTCCAACCCCTCTGCTTCAGCAGGGTCACCTGCAGTCAGTTGCTAAAGACCATGTAGGGATGGCTTTCATGTATCCCTGAGGATGGAGATTCCACCCACAACTTTGCTGGGCAAATCATGCCTGTTCTCAGTCACCCTCACAGTAAAAATGTTTTTCATGGTGTTCATAAAGAACATGCTGTTTCAAATTGTGCCCATCAGCTCTTGTCCGTCACTGAGCATCACTGAAAAGAGCCTGGCTCCATCTTCATTATACCTGCCCTTCAGGTATTTGTACATATTTATGAGATGTCCTGTTGCTGTTGGACATGAAAGACTCCAAAATACTTCAGAAGGCAAACAGTGAAAGAAGGCTTTATTGTCTAAGTCTTACTACCTTTTATAAGGTGTTTCGATACAGACTTAGCATAATTGGTGAACAAGAACGACACCTCTCTAATTCCATTGGACAAACTAGAGAAAACAAGGCACCAGCTGCACAATGTTGTTTTAAGAAAATGAGAATTATTTACACAAATTATTTTGAAAAAAGGAAACCTGCTGAAGAATTCTCCCTTGAAAAAAATTCAACACTACTGACAGGCCAAAATTTTAGACTCAGAAATGTCAAACTCAGTGTCCCCTAACCCTTCTCTTTGGTATGCTAAACAGCTCCATTTCTCACAACTTTCCCTTATGTAAGTGATGCCCCAATCCTTTAGTCACTGTAACGAGCCTTCATTGGAGTCTCTTGTGTGGTTCAATAATCTCTCTTGTACAATTTTGTAAGCTGCCATTAAATCTTATAGCAGTTTTCATCTTTTGCTTACATATAGTCCCCAAGCTCTGAAAGTGGGGGGGAGTCCACTAAAGAAACCACTGCCATCATAATCTGATGGTTTGAATCAATAAAAGGCAAGAAGGAATCTTTTTTAGTGTTGGGGGTTAGCTTTCTTTTCTTTTGTTCTTTCTTACCTATAGAATTTTTCCCATAAGTTGCTAAGAAACAAACCGTAACTACTGAGTACGTATGGGTACTTATGGAAAACAAAGAAGTAGCTCGTCTGGCACTCCCATTTTCTCTTCAGAGGAGGATGGTGAGGCTGCTGCTTGGGAAAGCAGCCACCACCACAACCCAGCCCGGAGCTTCTTCTTCTTCTGTGGGACCAGCCTACGCCCGTGAGAGCAGCCACTGAGCCAGGACCTTATTATCACCTGCCTCACTAAAAGAGGGACTCATCACCATCTGCTCGTGCGCCTGGAATCCTGAGCTGGCCTCTCCCTGCCCTGTCCCCACCTCTTCTTCAGCACTGCTCTGGATTTCGCTATGCTGTGGCCCCGCACCCCCTGCCCTGTGAGACATCCCGCAGTTCCAGCTACCACTGCGGAGCCTCTGCTACATCTCATTCACCATCCCGGGATTTCTGCTCATCCCTGCCGCTCCAGCTTGGCGCCCCTCAGAGTCCCGCGGAGGCGCCGGGATCAGACCGCCGCCCAGAGCCCCCAGCGCCCCCGCCGGCTGTGACCGGAAGTGCACCCGGGGAAAGTGCCGGAGGCGGCGGGCGCGGGGTTCCGGTGCCGCTGGGAGTGCCGGAGGTGGTGCTGGTGTTTGTTTGTTACACATGCTGGTAAGGAACTGGTATGCCTGTTATCGTATATTTGCCGGAGAGCCCCTTGATTTCAAATTGCAATAATTCGGAGGGAGGGGGCTCACATTTTCCATTCCAAGGGAGGCTCCTGCCTTCCTTAAGGCACCTGTGTTTCAAAGTGAGACATTTAGCCTCTTAGGGAGCGCTGTCCCATGCATCCACATTACAAAGCATCTATTACGGTTAAGCAACACATGCCATATAAATCTCAGTTATTACTATTTTCTGTGCAGTTTATCTTTACAGTCTGACTTGAAGTATGAGATGCGTTTTCATTTCTCATTTTTCTTTTCTTCTCTTATTTTTGTATCTGTTCCTATCAATACTAGACCCATTCCATTAACTGATTGTTTAAAATACTCCCTTTTTCATTTTACACATTCATCTCCAACATCACTCTTTGTCTTCATTTGCTCTTAGAAGCTTCCCTGAATTATGTTTTTCAAATGAAAACACTTTTTTTCTCTCTTGAAACTCAGAAAATCTGTATGTTTCTTCTGGATTTATTCTTTGTGACTCTTAATGGCCAGAGTGCTGAATAAGGACAAATCAATAAGGGGAATCATGGTGTTGTAAAATCATCATGAACACTGATGTAGATGGTAATTTCTGTCTGATCATTAACTAGTTTACTTGTGATCCATCTGAACTTCAAAAGAATACCTAAATAAAGAACATTTTGGATGTCTTCCATTAAATTAAAGCTAAATTAAAATTTCAGGACTTGGGGTCATTATATGACTGCTTGATACTCTTTTGAGGCGTCAGAGTTTATAAACTAATGAATGAGACCTAAATACCGTATACTAGTTTAATCTGTGGCAATTAATCTTCCTCCAGTATTTTTCATGCTTTTTAATAGGAAACTGTATCATATTATTAGGTCTGAATCCTTAAAGTTCAGAAGCATTTCACAGCATGATTAAACTGTGAAATGTATTTGAAACTAATTGCTTCTGACAACTACCATTAGACACATATTTGGAAATACATTTTCTAATTGTTTAATAGCAAGAAGTTCTTATTATCTTTTGAACTTTTGGACTGTCTTGTGAGCAACATGCTAAAAAAACACTTGCTTTAACTGTTTAAGCACCATGGAAGAGAACAAGTCACAGTTATAAACTACTGGTGTCCAGGGAAGCACTACAGGTCATGCAGTGTGCTGGCTGACTGTATCTTGATGTTGACTAGGCTGCAAGATGTAGGAAGAAATGACATTTACATTTTTAAAGGAAGTTCCTTAAAGATCGACTCCATAAAAAAAGTCTAATAATACCACTGTTAATACGGAAAATATAAGATAAACTGTTTTGCTTTTTGCTACTATTCAGAAAACTAATAATTCAGAATACATTATATTGTGATTATTATAAACCTTTTATCACATCATGCAGCAGACTGTAGAATGCTTTATGGTAAACATGCACTGGAATTAAATTACCAGATGCTATTTCTCAAATTAATCAATCATCCCATGTAATTTTTGAGGCTAGAGTTTTGCATTTTCCTGATCTGCTAAACTGATGCTATTGAAAACTGGGGGCACAGTTACTTTATGAAATCTTCATGTTTACCAGTTAATTTTTGATATACAGTATAAAGCATTTACAGGATGCCAATAGTTTTCTATCCACAAAGTTTAAAATTCTTAACTAGCAAAAGAAGATGAAGCAAGAAAATGGGGGAAATTATCATTCCTATTTAACTTCTTTGAACTAAAGCTGAGGAGAAAAAATGGCAAGAATTGATATAGAAATAACAAATCCCCTGTTCAGGTGCTTTTCTCTCCCCATTAGCTCTAGACAACCTTGATTAGTTGCTTTACGTTTCAGTAGTAGTTATTAACTGGGATTCATATCACTGTATGGTTTCTCCTAAATTACAAAGTTTTTTAGCAAGACTTCGTTCAATATCTGGTGCAGTCTTTTTACTCAACAAGATTCTGAGTCCTACTTTCTTGATATACAATGATGAAGAAATGGAGTGTCCTTTATCACAATTCTTGCTAAATCTAAATTACAGAGGGAGTAAACATTATTATATAAGGAGTAATAGTGTCAAAAGAAAGCAAAGTGAACCCCTTTGTCAATATGCCCTTTTTAACCCAGTTAGAATAAAAGGAGTATCCCTGCTTCCTGATTTTCAGAGACTTTTATTTAGGCCATGTGAATGCTAATTTTGTTCAGAACACATAAAGATAACCCCCAATAGGAAGAAACAGTTTTATCTAGACTATTCAAATTTCATCAGGAAAGATTTATCTCCTTTCCTCTGCAAAAGAAATTATTTTAATAGCAACTGTAACAAACTTAATGAAGACATATTTCATATCCCCATTATACCCTCATTGTCTATGGCTTTCCATTCTTTATATAGAGGAACATAATGTTAACATAAGGCTAACTCTAAAACCTGAATCTACTTTAAACTACTTCTCAGTTTTAGACTTTCATCAAATAAGTCATTAGCATTTTGGATAAAATGTAAATGTCATCACCACTAAAATATTTTTGTCCTATATAAATCTGAATTTATTGTGTTTATGTCTGAATTTTCCAAATGACTTACCACTGATCATTGATTCTAGAATATATTTTGTTGACTAGAGATTTTTCTATGGGTTCTGGAACAAGTAGGCCAAATTCCATCTTACTGAATTACAGCATCTACACACTCCTTTCCTAAGATTTTTTCTAAACCTCTGATTTATTCTCACGTGGTACTTCCATACTACGTTGCTTCAACCTAGACTACTTTAACTTACCTCACTTCTGTGTCTGACAATAACATAAAATTGTCCTTTCTCCTTCCATCACAGCCTTGCTTATGTCATAACTCAATTTATCCTAGCAGTTTTTCTGTGTTATGTTTGTGTGCCAGTCAGGCATATATCCCATCTGTCAAAGACAGTCTTCTTATATTGCTTCAGAAGGTAGCAAAAGTCCTTCAAGCAAATATTCCACTTGAGTAAGTCAAAAGACCTCAGAAATCCACTACCATATGTGTGTAAAGATATGCTTATGATTCTTAATGGGTTTACTCTCACGTTTTAAAGATTTCTTAGAAGCTGGCTTGTGTTGTGCTATTTCTTTTTCTTATTTGTGTTGCATTGGTCTCCTTCATGCAGACATTTAATAGTATTTTATTATTACAAAAATAAAATATCTACTTTCCTTAGTTACCGACTAATAAACATCTGTAAACCACAACTGTCTTATAAATTATTAAATCTAAGAAGATTAATCTATTTATATTGTTCCACACAGTATGTCTCCACACTTTTTCCAGACTTGATCACTAGAAAAGAACTAATAGTAAACCAAATGCAATCCAGAAGAGATGACTGCAATCAAAATAAAATTTTCTAGTTCAGAAGCTCCTGACTGGAAAAGCATGGTGTCAGTTTGTGCCAGTGAGGGACCCTCCTCAAAAGATTTGCTATTACGAGCACAGTGCTTTCAAAATATATATTTCTACAAGAGGGAATGAATTATTAGAAAGCTGGAGTGAAGGGGAGTGATTCTGCTCTTTTTTGTTTGTTTGTTTGTTTGTTTATTTTTGTTGTTGTTGTTATTGGTTGGTTGGTTGGTTGGTTGGGTTGGGTTTGGGTTGGGTTGGGTTGGGTTGGGTTGGGTTTTTTTTGTTATTTTTCATTGCTACAGCTGGTATAAGCTCAAAGCACACTTAAGTATATACCCATGCATTTACCCATGTAAATGTCTTCAAATCTTTTTGTGTTCTTGTGACTTCTTAAAACAGAACTTTCCTCCTAATTCTTATCTATTTTAGCTTTATCTACTTTATATTCTTAACTACTACTGCAGTTTGTTTTATGGCATCTTTAGGAGTAGAATTAATTTATTCTTTATTTATTACTTACACCTCACTAGAAACTTTTGCATTACATTTAGCAAATATCATTAAGATATTTTCATAATTCTTTATTGGTTAACAGACACAATTGAGCCTCAGAATTATTTCCTACATTTAGGCAGCCAACATAATAAAAGAGTCAGTTTAAACTGCAAGGATCATACCTGTGATTATTGGGGAAAATCTTTCTTAAACCTTTTGGTCTTTTATAAAAGCAAGAGTATGAGAAGAAAACATTTAGATGAGGGAGTGTATCTTTGTAAATGATTCTTTAAATTGATCACTAATACAGTTCTACATTGATTTACTTTATTAACGATACTACTTGTATTGAAGATAGGAAGAACAATGGTATCTTTAGTAGGACTAAAGTTGAATAGCTGTGGTTTTTAGTTTAGATTTCATTCTCTTTATTTTGGGGTCATTTGTAGTAGAGTTCATCAGGTTGCTGATGAATCACTTCTGAAGACTTCTGAAATTTCATTAAATATTCTTTTATTGTTATTCTGCACAGTAAAACTGCCAAAGCAGGAATAAGGAAAAATGACAGAATTAGGAGAAATTAAAAGAGAAAGCAATGAGCATGAAAAGATTTCCAAAGTCTGTGCTGCAAAGTCCATTTCAATCTCTGATAGATTTGTTTTCTCGGCCTACCCTATGGCAGTGAGAATTTGTACTTGTTCAGTAATGTGTGGTCTTGTGCATGGTTCTATATGTATCTGGCACAGAAATTTTGAAGCAACTATTTTGTGTTTAGCCAGAAATAGGAATTTGAGGAATTAATACCACATTAAAAAGAAACAAACAACAAGAAAAACAAAGCAAAACCCAAAACAAACAAAACCAACAACAAAACAAAACCAACAACAACCAAAAACAAAAACCCCAAACCAAATGAAAACAAAAAAAACCCCCAACCAACCAAACAAAAACCCAGCAGCAAATGTAGGAAGAACTCCAAAAAAGTAAGGACTGGTCTAGTACCTAATGTTAATTTTTCAATGCTATGCAGTAATTTTTTAGCTGTCCAAGTATCCTAAGATGTGTAAAAATGCAATCAATAAGACCAGCCACTACAAACAACTTAGCTTTTGGGGAAATTACAGAGAAAACTTCAGACAAAATTAGCCCTGTGAGAAAGTGAGTTTGAAGATTTCTGAAGTAGATAGAAATTCAGCTTTGAGAAATGAAAGAAGAGCTTACAAAGGACTTCTGAGAGGCACTAATGTCAAGACATGCTCATATGCAGCATATGTAGATGGAAATATTGGTTTAACAGGGACAATGTGTAGCAAGCCATAAAAGCACTCCACAAAATTGTAAATTCAACCTGAAAAATAGCTTGGAGACAAAAATGCAATATGGCACCACACTGATTAGTCAACCATTGTTTACTGACAGCCTCTGTTCTTCAAAATCAAAGCACTATGTCTAAGCCAGCACTGAGTGTGTTTGATTTTTTTCTTATTTCTCAGGTCTGTCTCTTACAGATATTAACAGTTAAAATATTCCTGGGGTCTTTTATCTTAGTATTGCAAAGACACAATCAGTCAATAAAAAACTGTTTTTTGGAGAGTATTATTATCTCAGCTAACAGGTGGATGAGTGACTTGCCTGTAAAATAGCTGCATTTAAGTAGTGAAAGAAAATTATGAAATAAAAAATAATAATTAATATTTTTGGTTGGATGGATGATGGATGGATGGATTTTGAAATTTAAAAGTCTTAAATAAAAAGGATGTCATTTAAAAGGATGACCATTTTTAAAAAATTCTTTCACCACCTACTTTGTTCTACTCCCTGTTATGCTTGAACAGAAAAGTTTTCTGGCTTAAAATATAAACTTTCATTACTTGAAAGAATAAGTATTAATTCTGTCCAAACTGGATAGCAGTCTCTGTCTTCTGCTTATGGTCATACTGTATTTTTGTGAAAGTAAAAGAAATTAAAAGTTTGGAACAATATGCCCCATTGTTATTAATGTAGTTAGTCCTATGTGACTGTATTTGAACTGTGTTATTTTATATCTGCTGTAACAGAAGGAAAGTAGCATCACAGGATGACCTTATAAAAGTATTTCTCAAGTTTATAAAATTCATCAATCCACCACATTCTCATTGAAATCACTCTGTAAAATAATTTATTAGACATTGTGAAAATGGTCACAAATGCTAAACTCTGCTGTCACAGATGCTTCCATTACCTACTCTGACAACTGGTTTTTGTCAGAACATGACCTTTACCCAAAGAACCAAAGAATGCTAATTAGACCGATGAAAGGGAAAGAAATCCTGAATTTAAAAGCTGTTATTTTTACCTCCACAAACAATGCAGCCTACCTTGTGCATTCTCTTTAACTGTGTTGCATACACCTCATGACTTATATAAAAAAAGTGGTTTAACCATCAGTAAAAATATGTAGGTGAATTTTTTAGTGTTTTTTTTTTAAAACTGTGTTGCAGGTATGTTACTTCACTCGTGATTCAGCATATGACTTTTGAAATTAATTTATTTCTTCTTTTGCATTAAAATGTCTGAAACAGCTAATATGAATGAATTTGCAATAAACTAGCTTGAAATGACAACTTAATAGCTTGTAATTGGCATCTATAAATACCTTCTTCAGGAGCAACAGCTTCTACAAGACTGAGGTATTGATCATTAGCGCAATGATCCATGTCACAAGCACCTTAGTTTATCATAAACTCATTTCCCTAATGACATAAGTAAGCATTTTAATTCAGGAGATGTTTCAATAAATCAGCACAATATTGCATCTGAATGCTATCAGAAAGAACATTATTTTGTTGTATGAAAAGGTAAAATATTTTCACCATACACTTTAAGAACAGGAGAAAACTGTGTCATGGCCTTGATAAAATAGTAAGTAAATGTTTGAATTACCTACCCTAAACAAGGATTTTGGGAAATTTCCCTGATAGTGCAACCCAAAGTCAGTTGGCTTTTTATTCTTGTTTATTGTTTTAGTCTTCAGAAAACTTACAGCTATATAAATTTGTGGTTTTAATTAACAAGAGAACTGTGCATAAATAATTTTTTCTTCAAAAAACTGCTGGTCAGACAGTCCTTTTGTGTATTGGCTCTAAGCATTCTGTGAAAAAAAGAGATGGGTGCAGATAAGCTGTCACTAAGCATCAAGAGCAGTGAAAAAGAATACCTACAGAAGGAGAAATCCCTCTGCTCTGAGTCACTGCACATTGTAACTGCAGTATGAGGTAAAAAGTTGCATTTTGGTCAGATGTTGAGAAAAGCAGCAGTTGGAGTCTGACAACAGAGATGTGTACCCAGAGGTGTATGACTGATCTAAGTGAAGGTTTTTCACTATTGATGCTTTGAAAATGTCCATCATCCAAGAGATTCAAAACATGAGTCCTCCCAATAGGGAATACTCAGGCTGAACAGAGACAAGATATATAAGAGATGGCATCAGAGAGTGAAGACCACTGCAAGGATGATAGACATGACAGGGGCAAAAATTACCCAAAGAGCAGGTCAGAGAGAATTCTTTTCCTGTCAGAAAGTGATGATTCTCCCAAAACACTCACGTAAGTGTAGGGATTTTGAGATTGTATCTTTCAGAAAGTAAAACTGATCAAAAGTATGATCAAGAGAAAGGAAAAAAAAACCCAACCTGGTAGAGAGTGGTTTTCCCAGAGAAGAAAAAACCCCTGCCTGATGCCCTGGGAAATCCCTTTCTAGGTTCAGTAAGCAAAGGCTTGCTCACATGTTCCCTCAGTTCAAGCATGGAAATCCTTACTGGAAGGTTCATCCTTCTTTGTGTTACCATAGGTTGATTTTTAGTGCAGGAATTTTAATATTCCTACTCATTCTTCCCGTATTGGACCCTTCCCTCAGATCCTGCCTTAACTGCTCCCTGCTCCAGGAGACATAAATAGTCCTGTCTGATCCTGAACC
This sequence comes from Hylia prasina, assembly GCA_013397195.1. Lineage (NCBI taxonomy): Eukaryota > Metazoa > Chordata > Aves > Passeriformes > Sylviidae > Hylia > Hylia prasina. The sequence goes on from VYXD01013586.1 coordinate 116,790, forward strand.
CTGTCTTTTGCCTTTTGCCTTTGGCCCCTTGGTAGTGCATTGTTCCAGTTCACTCCAAATGTGGTATATGCTTTATTGTTTGGGGTTTTTTGCATTATTAAAATTCCATCTCAGGACAATTGAATCAAGGCTGCCCCTCTCTATCAAGTTGCCACCATCGGGGAAGACTCCCGAGGAAACTCAAAGGGGTCCAGTTGTAGTCCAGCCCCTGGAAGCTTCTGAACCTTTTTCAGCCCTTTGGAACAGTGTTACCGTCAGTTTATCTTTTTTTTTTTTTTTTTTTTTTTT
>VYXD01013586.1:117086-205565 GCA_013397195.1 Hylia prasina
TTGCATTTTGCATTTTGCATTTTGCATTTTGCATTTTGCATTTTGCATTTTGTCACTGATACAATGATAGAGGATAATTTTTTTTCTTTTTTTTATTTCTATCATATTGTATGCTACATAGGAAAGAAAATTATTGGATCTCAAGCAATTTTCCTATTTCTCTTCATCAGCTGCATATTTTTTTCATATTTTTATTTTGAGATTGTAAATTATTTACGTAAGAACAGAGAGAAACAAGTAAACCACTTTTTCCAAGCAGTCCTAAATCCTCTGGTCACTGCTGCTGTTTGTATCACCAAAGTACTCAAGAATTGTTTAGAGAACCATAAAATGTTTTGTGTATTTCTCCTCCTTGAAAAAGTATTAAAACTTGGCTTCAGAATTAAAATCCAAACATATATATTAGATCAGTCTATATTAATGTCAAATACCAATTTCCAAACAGCAGATGAAATCTTGACAAAGTCAAGATTTGGCCAGTCAAGGCCAAAATTTTACTTGAGGATCTTTTAGAGATAAACTTCTTGGCATGGATATCTTAGCAGGGGACCCAAATACGCTAAAAACTTTCATACAATACAGGATAAGAACCAGTTAAACATAACATGTTTAATGGCATTAAGCATGGCAGGTTCTGGAGAGCTGAAAGTCTATTCATTGTATCATTCCCAGTGAAAGGTCAATAAGTTCGTCATATGGACTCCATCTAATCAACATGGAAAATCTTTGTGAAGCACATTTTAGGAAGGAGATATGGTTTGTAGTCTCATGTGGAAAATAGATATCTGACAGTCTTGCACAGCTGAGAACACAGAGTTTCAATTTTCTGAATTATACTCACTTCTCTCCTTCAAGTATAATTTTCATTTAGGCTGGCCACATGTATATGCACCAACTGATGCTTAGAAACTGGAATTTTAATAAGAGAGTTCAGACATGCTTTCCTTGCTATTGATCACTGTGCACTTTGGTATTCAGACTTAGAGAGGACCTACCTGTTGTCATCCAGAGTGATTTGGTGATTTTGATGCTTTACTATAAATTTTTGTAAAAATAAAACCATAAATTTGATGCATAATATCTTGACAAAACTACTTAAACTGAAGAGAGAATAATTTATTTCCCAGAATATAAGAAAAAATATCTTCAGTACATATTTTAAATTCCTGAGAAAAAAACTTGGAAACTCATTAAAGTAACAGTTCTGTATTAAAATGAAAATATACATGAGAGACCTTTATTTTCAAACGAGCATATTTTAAAGAGTTATCTTTTTCTCTGTATAGTGGATTTTTAGCCAACTTGACAGAAGATCAGTAAATTAAAGAAAAGAGCTGTTAACAACCATAATCTTGTTTTAGAATCATTAGTGCAGGGGTTAAAAAAAGAAAAACAAAGGGAGAGGCAGAAAAGGGTAGATGCAAAGAGTTTGCAATGATGATGTATGGAATAAAAGGGCCAGGCAAATTAAAAGATTAGAAATATTCATTATTAGGTAACATAAAACATGTGACCCTTCACCCCTACTTCTTATTCCCCTGTAATTAGTCATTGACTAATTACAGTTATTGATGTACTATGTCTCCAGTTATTGCTGGAGACATAGGTACGATCTGGTTTTGCAATTGGTAATACATTTGAGTCAAGATAGAAGACTTTGTTCTGGGATAATAATTTGAAAATCAGTGGGACTTTAAGATGGGTTTATCTTTCTAATCCACTTGGCTTGAAGTTTGTTTTTACATTACATCCCAAAAAATTGTAGGTAATAAGTGCTTATTAAGTAAAGGGATCATAGTAGATTATGGAATTTCCAGGTGGAAAATGTTGAATATCTACAGGATTTAAGCATATTGCTTTTAGTGTTGGATCCTGATTGCAGATTTTCCTCTTTAAAGTGAACATTTCTAATAATTTCTTAGATAGTTAATTGTTTTGGTTTTGGAAAATTTTTTTAATGAAGTTATGGAGAAGGAAAGGACTGAGTTAGTATCTGAGGATTCTCCTTGTCAAGACATAAATGATGTTGCAAGGTAACAGGCTTTAAAATCTTTACATTTAAGTGAGATGAAGCAAATTGACTGGCTTAAATTTTGGGTATTTGCAGTTAGAGCCAGAAGATTTCTATTCATTACTTGATTTGAGTTTCTTGGACTTCTATCTGGGGTTATCAGAAATGAAACATCTGTTCCTTCAATAAAACAGTGGTGAGGAAAAAAGAACTTGAGGCATCTCTGTACTAAAACAGTTCAGGTGTGATATAATACCCAACTGGAATGACCAGAATCAACCATCTGGTGTTTTTCTGGACATCTACAAGCAGTAGACTGGAAGTGTTATTTGACATTGCAGAACTATTGAAAAGATCTTCACAGCTAACTCTAATGAGTGATAATGAGGTCAAGAAAAAATGAGTTGGTATTAGAGTAGAAAGTTAAAATCAGTTAGAGTAACAAAAAAAAAAAAATTTTTTTAGGAATCCTTTTCTTGGTCAATGAGCCACATATTGAAGAAGTGATGTGCCACCAGCAATGCCACATTTCTCTTTCTCTGGCCCAATATTAACTTCATTTCTTGTGCCAACAACTGTGTCAGAAAGTCTCAAAGGCAACGGTTCCATAATTAACAAGAAAGTTCTCCCTCAGAAGCAGCCTAGCAGCCTGTTCCCTTCATTTTTGCCAGAAAGAGACTGAATTGCACTGACTGTTTTCCAAGTGTCATTAAAGGAATGGGCACGGAAAATGATTGTGATCAAGAAATGTAGGAGATTGCAACACATCAGCCAGTCTATAGAGACTGTGTGTATTTACCTCACAGTAAATTAGGTAATGGGAAAAAGAGTTTTGTGCTTCATTTTCATTTCAGGACACCATTACAATCTGTTACTGTAGGCTACCTATAAAGCAAATTTCGTAATTGCATCAAAACAGTTTTTTAATCTGCATATTTTGATAACTTGTCAGTTTTTTTAAAGTGGTTTAGTCTTGCAAAGTTTGAATGTGTGAATGTGAACACAGTAAATTCATGAAAAGCTAGGTAGGTTTACAATCTGAAAATAAAATGTGAGTGGCTTTGGGCTACGTATGGAAATATGACTAAAGCTTACAAAACACCTTCAAGTAAGGAGAAAGACTTGCTTCTTGTCAGAAGATAAACTTATAAAAACTATCCATATCCTGGACAAACAGCATTTTGCTCCTGCGAAACATCTCTGGCATCTTTGTGGATATACTGATTGTACTGCACTTCTTATTGCTTGGTGTCTCATTTCCTAACCAGACATCACTTAACAAACACCTGATCTTTGATCTAAACAGAAATGGAAGTATACTTTATAAATCTTTGAACTGCATGGTTATTTAGGAGATAAATACCTTTTAAGAATATTACTACCAATCTCAGTTATAATAATTAAGACAGTGCAAATAGATAGCTATTAAATTCCTAAGTACAATATACTGAAATAACAGCCTCAGGAGATGGGCATTACTTAATGGAAACAAGCAAACAAAACCCCTATTTTATTTTTATTTTATTTTATTTTATTTTATTTAGTCTTTTTATTGCTCTTTGAAATAACTACATCATCTCTCAAAAGTATAGGGGGGTGTTTATACTGTATTTTCAGAAATCAAAATTATTTAGATTTTTGAAACACGTGGTATTTTCAAGACGGTTTCCTACATGATGAAGAGGTTGAAGATCATATGTGTGAAACAGAAAATAAAAAAAGAAAACTCCTAGTATGCATTGTAAAACTAATTTCAAGCATAATTTCATCGCATTGCTAAAGTACTCCATATACTGTCTAATTCCCAATGAACAAAGTTCCATTGGCACTATAGTAGCTCTTGGCAGTTCAGTCACATAGTCACTAGGTCTGCTTCTGTGCACACTCAAGAGAATTAATTTATTCAGGCATTCCCCAAGCATGTCTTAGATATTGTGCTCTGCACAGAATTTAGTAGGATATTCTAATTTTTTTTCACAGTGTAAGTGAAAGAATCTATGCTTTTTTTTCTAAATAGCTCAAATCATAAAGCTATTAGTGAGAGTGTTGGGAATTCAGACTGAAATCCATTCTCTATGTTAAGGTTTTTGAAGCTATGTGTTTTTATTTTGCAGAAGTGTCCAAGCTAAATTCTTGCTGAGAGACTCATTATAACTGCATGTAATCCCAAAGCAATTTGTCTGACAGGGATCAATAAAAAAAATAACAGTCCTGAGAGGTGGAGATAGATCTAATAACTATTAAATAACTGTTGTAAGTAAAAGGGTTTATTTGTTGTCCCAGCTGGCCCATGGCCCTAACACAAAAGGCAGAGAAAGCCTGGAGACCCTGAGGAGGAAAAGGGGTGCACGAGGCAGGTGGGTCCTGTTGGATACAGGCAAACCTGTCAGTGTGTAAGTGCATCTGTGTAAGGCAGCCATTTGGGGTTTGTTAGCAAAGCATGTCTAGAAATTGGCAAGTCTGTATCAATGTTGCAAGCATACAATAGTTCAGTTTATATTTTTCATTTTTCAGTTTATATTTTTCATTTTTCTCATAAGTACATAGTTTTTTGATTACCTGTTAATTATGGAACATTAATGAATCAATACAACACTTCAGTCTGGGAGGATTACAGGATATAAACTGAACATAATTTCTCTCTGCGAGAACTAACTTCTACAGCTCAGAGTCACTAGTGAGGGCAGCAAACTGTGGAATTCCCTGGTTGCCTATGCTGTGGAGCAGTGGTCTAAATATACATATATTCAGAAAAAAAGATATTTAAAGTAAAGTTATTTTAAAGAAAACAGTGATCTTAGGTTCACTTCTGAAAATAGATTAATACTGTAAAATATGAGTCCTGTATGATTTTGAACAACCAATCGTGTCTCAACAGGACAGAATTACTTTTTGCCAACATCAAGTTTGAGCTTGCCACACATAAGCCTGACATTTTGGACATCAGTTTCAAAGTATTCTTTTTTTTCAAAATCTTGACACTGATGCGTTGATCTGTTTTGCACTGTGAAGAGAAGTTTTTAGGTAGCTAAGTCACATCTCATTTCTTTTCCTAGTTGTCTCATGGATGCCCAAAGTTAGTAGGGTAACAGGACATTTCTGTATTCCTCAAGATCTAAAACGACCTTAGACATTTTCCTCTTTATTTTATTTTAGGAACTTGGACATTTTTTATTTTTGTTCTCCGTGCATTTTATTTGTATTCAGTTTACAAGAGAGCTTATATAAATTTTTATTAAATATTTGTGCTGACTAACAAGAATTATGTGAGCAAAATCTGCCTCAAGAAATGAAAATTTAACTTTGGGTAGAAACAATTTATCTCAGCAATTTTAAAAACTACAGATTAAATGACAGGCAAGTTGAAAAACCATGCTACCAAATATAATTAACTAATTTTGACATGCTTAGTAGGGAAAGGCATTCTGAAATGACACTTTACAAGCACATTACTTGCTTGGTTCCCCTGAGAAAACCTACTTGAAATGCATTTGGTCATATTTTTCTTGCATAAACAACTGAACATACTTCAAAAATTAACAACTGGAAAAACCTTTAATTCTGATAGGTTCTGATGGGCCACATGGTGCTATTATAATCTATATTCCTTCTACTCTTCTGTAATTTTTTAAAGAAACTAAATTTTTTTGATCAAGAACTCACTCTCCCCTGTAAAACAATATTAATTAAGATACTCTATTTTTCCTTCTTTTGTGAAATTCTTTGGAGACAAGTGGCTTTTGTAATTTTTCTTTCCTAATGTCTTATATCATGTATCTGAATTCCCACCTCAAACAGCAGTTAGTGCTTGTTTGTTGATATCAGCCCTTGCATATATTTCCTTGCTTGGACCCATGACCTGTAATTTATTCCATAACATATAACAGTAAACACTATTTACAATTTACATAGTTCAGCAAAATATTAAATCTTTCCAGAATTATTAGATGCTTTTAATAAAGCAAGAGACTTATTTTCTGACCAATAATAAGATAAATATCTTTCTGTGCACCTAATGATGATCCTATATGCTTTCATAATATTCATATACAGCTAAAAATATTTTGTTTTCTGTAGACTACTTCTCCTGAGAACCAGTGGTGGGGATTTGGTTTTTTTTTTAAATGATATTAGAAACTACAAACTCCAACTGTAGACAATGAAGAAAACCTAAAATACATCCTTTGCAGGATGATTGTAATTTTCTTGATGGTATGGATATATTTTTATGTTTTATAGAGTTTCATACTAACTTGTCCACATTGATCCAAATCAATGCAAACATCAAGTTGCTAAAAACTATGTAGCAGATTTTAAAAATATATGTACTTTCTATAGATAAGAAGCTGCCTAATATGGTTAAATTACTCTTTTGTCTTTTAGAATATGGATTATGTCACTACCACAAAATCAGAAAATAGCTAGAAAATTTTTGATGTATTTTCTTGCATATAGAACTGTTTCATAATTTTCTTAAAGGACTATTTTGTTTATTTCTTTATGTGTAAAAAGAATCCAATCTATACAACTTCAAAAGATTAAAATTCTCCCTGGCAGCCAAGAGCAGAGCTTATGTCAATCAGTGCAGTTAGGATTGTTTTAACCATTTAATTCTGATGAAAAGGTCTCTTTACAATAACATGAAGAAAATCTTCATTGCCTCTCTCTGTGCCTTGAATTCCCACTAATAACAATAAAGATATTGCAGGCATGCTGTACTTCTGGCTTCATCTTAAGAGACAAGTATTTGAAACTTTGTTTGGGAGCCAGTGAAGATTTTTTATTTTCTCTTTAAGAAGGAAAAAATAAAATGCCATAGTGTGTGGTCCTAATTTTGATTTTTTTGTATCCTGTCAACTGAAGTCCTGTTATATTACTTCAGTAAAACCTCCCATCCCACTGTACAATAAAACCATCATGAGGTAGAGGATTGTTGGAAAGTTTTCTTTTGAATTAATGACACATGTCTGCTTAGTTGAGATAATAAAAGTGTTTGCATTAGCAGCAAAATCAGTTTCTGGCTGACAGTCTAGAATCAGCTACTTTTTTTTTCCTTTTTCTTTTTAAGTTGGATCCATTTCTTCCAGAGCTGCAGCAATCTTATTCCTGTATGGATAGTTAAGCAAACCTGCCTTTGTGCTATTAGCATTATGCAAATGAGGCTAAAATTCTTAATGCAATGACACTTAGGCTATAAAATGTGCTGTGGAGGGAAGAATGTTGATAATGAAACAAGCATATTCTCAGAAAAGAGAGAGAAGCAGCTAACTCCCCATTTATTTTTACATACTTTATAACAATTCGACATAAACTCACAAGCAGGTCTTTGAAGTCATGCATTAGCATAATTACACTATAATATGTTTTCAGATTGTTTTTGTTTTCTTTAATTTCTTATTGTCTTACACAAAGTTGAGCTACATTGGAAGTATGCATTTTGCTAAGGACTAGTCCTCCTTACTCCCCATACTCACATCAAGACAATTTTAGTTCAAAGGATGGGCCTTAAGTGTAGTATGTACAGAAGAATCCTTCCTTCCTTCCTTCCTTCCTTCCTTCCTTCCTTCCTTCCTTCCTTCCTTCCTCCCTTCCTTCCTCCCTCCCTTCCTCCCTCCCTTCCTCCCTCCCTTCCTCCCTCCCTTCCTCCCTCTATTCCTTCATCTCTCCCTCCCTCCCTGCAGGATTGTGTGTGCTAACTGTTCTGGCTGACTCCCTGCAGATCCTGCTGTAGATCCCATACTGGAGGAGGGCTCTGACACGTTTCCATGAGGTAGTAGTGTTGGGGAGTCTGTGCACTGGTGCCACAAGAATCAATCAGGTCCCAGTTGCCTGCTCTAAATAAAGCACAAAGAATTTCTCACTGCTTTTCTACCATTTATCCTATTATTGCGATTTCCCAGACAAAGTTAGCTTTCACAGTAATATAATTTTCATGGAACAATTTTACCTTTGTCAATCTGGGGGCTTTACACTCTCACTATAAAACAGTGAGTATAGGATAATAAGAGTTAGTCAAGCACAGCATGTGATATTATCCTTTGTGCTGACTGACCAGCCATGTTCTTCAGATTATATTTTGGCCCTTTATAAACCGTTATAAGGTAAAAGACATTTAGATTTTGTTCTACCTTCAAGCTTCTTCCTGTTGAACAATGCACTGGACTGACCACAACTCAATATCAGTCCCTCTATGTGTTGTCTCACCTCCTGTAAGTAGAGTTTAGGAGACTGCTGGCTCTCCTTGGTGCTAGAACGCTGCTTGCTAATGCACTGCTTGCTGTCTGTCAGAGTTCCTTGCCAGTCTTCCGTCCTCTCTTTATATCGCTTCAAGGAGCTCTTCCTGCCCAGGTGTAGCATTTTTAATTCGTCCTTGTACTTTGTGAGATTCCTTGTGGCCTGTTCTTCCAGCCTGTGTAGGCCCCTTTGCCCTACCCTCAAGTATATGGACTAGTTACCTCAGTGTGGAGTTATTTGCAAGTTTGGTGAGACTGCACTCTGTAACCTCAATCAATTATGAAGTTGTTACACAAGACTGGTCCCACAGGGTGTATTTCGGCATTACCCCACTCGCTCCTGGTCTCTGGTTAGAGGACAACTCATTAACCACGACCCTCTGAGTCCAGTCATCCAAACAGATGAGTTATGTAACCATTTGCTCCATCAATCTAAACCTTGATTAGGCCCTCCTAGCCTGGATACAACGATATTATGGGAGCCAGTGTTGAAAGAGTAACAAAGTTGGGGTAAATTATATCCATTGCTTTCCCTTCAGTCACATAAGATAAATGATATTCCCTTCTCTCTCTGCAATAATATTTCCAATCTGTTTATTGTAGAAGACTATCAGGTTGATCAGAGGCAATTTACTTCTGGATAAAACAGACTCTGATTTCCCAGACTGGTGAATTTGCCCCTTTTATCAAGGTGGATGAAGCATTTGCCTTACTTCAGTCAGCAGAGACTTGTTCTTTCAAAACTTATGGAGTGTGTTCAAAAGGACCTTGTTCAATTCCCTCAGGGCTGCTTAGTTGCAGCCCATCAAATCCTCTTACACCTGTAAGTCTCCATGTGAATCTGTACACCAAAAGCATTTACTATAATATTAAAGTGTAAATATTCTGAATATTTTCTCGGAACTGTTAGAGCATATCACTTTGCTCAGTAACAGCGAACATAAATTTTAGCCCGTGAAGCTTTGCCTTATGGTTTGTTTTTTTTCATTAGAACTTGAAGTAAACCCCAGAATGGAGCAATGGCTGTGGATTATTATGCTGTTTTCCTTGCTAACAGACAGTATATAAAAAACCCTTAATATGAAATTCATAGTTTATTTTCTGTACTCACTTTCAGTTATTTTATAGTTTTTGGTTACAGGTATCAAAGTACAGACAGCTCTTTGTACCTGAAGACAACCCATGGCATAAAAGACTGGTTTCACTGAACCATGAACTGGTATTCTGGAAACAATGGTTCTCAGTAAATGTCATCACATGTGGCAGAGAGCTTGGCAGAGAAAGAACTTTTAAAACCTCAGACTTTGTTGCTATTCCACATTGGAATGGCCACAAATGTTCTTTTGACACTGGAATTTTGTCAAAAATCGATTTTTTTTCAAAATAATACCTGAGGGTTTTAATTCATCTCTTTTCCTCACTCTTTCTCATTAGAGGTAACCAGGAAGCTCTTGACTACAGAAAACTTTCCTTTGCAAAATTCATTGAAACCAATGTTCCTCTCAGGAAACATTTTGACTTTTATAAAATTACTTTTAGTCACAGCTGTTCCAGCCAGGTTTGATATTGTAAGAATAGTCATAATACAGAAGACCTGCCTAGACCTTTTAGCATAATGATGGAACTCTTATTTGTAATTTGAGTGTCTCAGATAAATGAAAGGAATAAAAGAAGTTAGCATAGTAAGAAAAGTAGTTGAACTAAATTTTTTGGGGGGGCTAAATTGATGGGTCAGATCAAAAAACCATCTCCAAGGCTGCAATCACAGGAACACTACTAGCAGTCTTTATAATTTGGTCAGACCTTGTCAGGCCTCATCTGGAGTATTGTGTTCGATTCTGGTTTTCACAACTGAAGAAAAATGCAGACAGACTGGAGAATGTCCAAAGGAGAGTCACAAAGATGACCCAAGAGCTGGAGAGCCTGACCTGTGAGGAAACACTGAAGGACCTGGATCTCATGTCAGTAGAGAAGGCTCATGAGGGATGACAGCATGGTGTTCCAGGACTCAAAGGGCAGCTACAAAGAGAATGGTCTCTCTTCACAAGGATCCATGCAGAGAAGACAAAGGCAATGAGTATGTTACCCTGGGAGAGGATTTTTATAGGAGGAACAATCATTCACTGGAACAACCTTCTCAGGGGGTGCTACAAGGACTCTTCTCCAGACTCTCCAGACAGAACTCAACACAGAAGGTTGGAGCAGATGATGTGTTTAGAAGCCTTCCAACCTGAGATACTCTGTGATTCCATTAACAGATTTGTATAATCTAAGTTGATTTTTACCTGGTGTGTTCCAACTATGAAGCTCTCTCACCTCTAAAGATTTTGCTGTTTTATAAATGTAATAAAAATGAAAAGGTGAGAAACAAGGTGTCTACAATCTCCTTCATATAACTGATACCAGCATTTTAACTGTTAGTCAACCTGTTGCATATTGAGATTTATACACAAACATACCCATACTCTTCATGATCATTTGTGTAAAGAAGTAATTTGAACATTCTTGCCAAGGGATAGCATGTTATTACAGTATGCTGATTGTATCACTTGGAGTCTACTGATTTATGTGTGGGTTCAAGTATAAATATTTGACTGTAACTAAAATTAATTTTCCTCTTCCTTTCTGTAGTCACAAAAAAAGTCAAATGCAACCCATTTTGAGGTTAATGTTGTTTTGAGAAGCATAATTTTTTGAGGGGTTAGCTTATTTATTTGTGGAGTTTTTCAGGTCATAATCCTAAATTTTAAAATTGCCAGAAACAACTTTTTAAAAAATATTCTCTCTGTATAATAATCCTATATAGTCTCAGCTCTGACAGTAATAACCAGTGGTGAGCTGATATTTCCTTTGTAGACCTTAGCACTTGCCTGTTAAAGATTTTGGCAAAATTGCTTTTTGTTAGGAGATTTCTTATACAAAAATTAAAATGTAACTTTTTTTCGATATGTTTGATCAAATCCACTTCCAACTATGTTTTAGTCAGTAAACTTAGAGGGTGAGATATGTGTTTACACAACTTGGAAATAACATCAAATATCTGGCCTATTGTATCTGTGATTCTATAATTTATAAAAAGTCCAAATCATTACTGAGGTTTGAATTAGCAGTAACACCTTTGAAACCATACACTCTTGTAAAACATGTTATGCTGACAAAAGTAAAAATATATTTAGTGTAATTTCTCCATATGTGCAGGTCTGATTCTTTCAAATCTATGCACCATAAAATACGACTTTTAGGAAAGAGGATGTCTTTCCTGTTACTGTCTGGCAGACCCTGCAGTAAGGAGACAGTAAAATGATGAAATATTTATCTTCCTAATATTCCTAAGAAAATCATCTTTCCTTTAGTAAACAGAAAACATTTCTATTTTTTTCACCTTATTTCTATCAGTTGCTAATTGGTAGAAATCACAGACTCACAGAATGATTTAGGATTGAAAAGACTTCCAAGGTCACTGAATCTACACTTTGACCAATCACCTCCATGTCAAATAGACATGGAATACAGTCTTTTGGTGTTTGCTGTCCCCCAGGACCACATCTGCAGAGCTGCTTTGGCACATGTCTGGCTCAGAGAGTGAAGGAGCTGGGCTGTTTCTGGACCAGACAAAACCACAGGGACAGCTTGCTTCAGACTTAGTCACTGGGGTTGGCCACATTATCGCCAATGCTGAACAGCTGTCCATGCCTTGGGAAGTCTTGTAGGTGCAAACCAAGAACTGTGCATTGCATCTTCTTGTGGTTTACAGTTTAGTTTCTGTGTCTGTGATGGCATGTTTCCATCCCTTGAAAATGGGTCATAGATAAAGGAAAGTTTGGATAGATCCTTTCTTAAACCTTGTTGTTCAGGGCACTTCTGTATCTGTGTGTGACTTCCCATGGTGGAGAAAGTAGCCAAAGCTACTTCATGTGGCTTCACCTCCTGACTTCTTGCTGGAAATAGGCCATCCAGGCTTCCCTTCAATACAGACTCTCCAATATCATTTCTGAACTCCCATTCCCAGAGAGCATTTAGCCAGAAGAACATAACAAGCCCCATCCTGCTTGCCAGCCACAGATATGGAGACTTGGGTGGGAGGAGTTTCAGCTGCTTCTGTCAGAGATAGGCTGAGAGTAGGGCCTAAAGAATGGCCAGGAACATTTGGGTACAGAAGCACAGGCAGGAGCAGCTGCTGGGCAAAAGCCTTGGACATCCCTACCCTGGTGCTTGGAAGCTGGAAGCAGGGAAAGCATGAGAGAAAAATCTTCTGTTGCAGCAGTTAAAAATTATTGAAATCATCTAACACATCCCAAAATTGAAAGTGCCTGGCTGTTTATTGCAGGTGAAAGAGGTCAGACTGTTGCAGGAGCTGCAGCAGCCCTTCTGCTGCGCCTGCTGTCTGGTGTAGCAGCAGGGCTGGCCAGGTTGTCCCTTGTGCTCAGTGGTGTTCCCTCATGAGAGGTGCTGGTTGCAGCAGCCTGCTGAGAAGTGGCATCGGACAGCACCACAGCTAACGGGTCCCTCTGCACTCAGTCTGCCCTCACAGTTCCTCTTGTCCCTGTGGAGGGCTGGGTGTCAGCACACCTGCCACTCAGGTTGTAGCGTGGCTGTGGGGATCTGCTCCGGATCCTGGCTGTCCTCCTTTGGCAGCGGGCAGCCAGCCAGCCACATATTCCTCGTGGCTGTTGTCCACTGGCACAGCGCACAGCAGTCGCTCGAAGGGCTGCTTGCACAGCGGGCAGGTCTCTGTCACTTTGGCCCATTCCCAGATACAGATGAAGCAAAAACGATGCTGACAGACCTCCACAGAGGTGGCATTTTCAAGGTCACCCAGGCAGATGGGGCATAGGCCCTCTGCTGCTGCCATTTCCGATGGCCCTGCTGGTGGCGGCTGGCTCATGCTGCCCCTTGAAGCAGAGTCTCTCCTCCAGGGATTCCTCAGTACCCTGCACCGGTCCTGGAGAGGGAGACATGCAAAGTGCCCAGGTGCCTGGCTTTCTCTGGTGCTCAGAGGGGAAAAACAAGGAAAGCCCAAGCAAGCTGTGGGATAGGGAAGGTAAGGGTCTTCTGAAGGAGTTGCTTTCTGGGCTTCAAAGCAACAGCAACAGGTGCTCTGTGGGCGAGCTAGCCCCAGGACAACCTTGCACCCCTGCCTTATGCCCTTACTGCCCACAGGTAGGCAGCTGTCACTGAATGTTGAGGAGCTGAGGAAGCCTCCTGTCTGTGCATCAGGGAAAGGCAGGTATGAAGAGCCCATGTGGCCACAGATTAGAAAGGCTCCCACTGAGACCTAGAAGGAGGTTGGAGGTCTGCTCCATGGCAGGAGGTAGAGAGGGAGGGAGAGCAGGAAGGAAAGGCCTGGTCTCCACATCTCCCCAGTGCCCAAGCTAGATGGCTGAGAGCCCTGGGGCAGGTTCTGGTGAGCTATCAGGATGCCCTGTGTTGGACACCTGCTATGTCCAGCCCCCTGAAGAACACATAAAGTCTCCTAGATATGACTGTGCTTAGCACAGGGTACCTGAAGGACTCATTAGGGAAAGGCAGGGAGTGGTGAAAAGCCCCGCCACCCTCCTGGAACTCACAGCTCTGGAACAATTCCTGTGCAGGGCCTCACAACTGGGCAGATGGGAGAAGAGATTGGAAGAGGCTGTCTTTGCTCAGTGTCTGGAGCTGCTGCTCTGTAACAAGCCAAAGCTTAAAAAGCAAGACCCTGATCCTTCTGGAGCCTGCTCACCTTACGTGTGTGCCTTCAGGAGTCCTGGACAGAGTGCTAGGCAACAGAGCCTGTGGCTTCTGAAAAGCAGCAAGGTTGGGATGATGTCACAGTAACACTCCGTAATGTCCCCGTGTTCCAAGGAACTGTTTACTGTTGCCATCCAGCCACAGACGTGGATGCTCCAAAGAGGGAAACCTGCTGTACAAGAGGTTTTGGTATCTTCCTGTGACCTTGCAGGCGAGTTTTCACCTCTGCCTTATCACTGAAGCCAAGGCAATGTATCTCCTGCCCTATTCAGCAGTGGGCTCATCTTTCCCTTGGTCTGCCACTTAGACATTTGGAGAAGCTCTTGCTGCCTGTGGAATCGCTCAGCAGATTCAGTTTCAAACAATATTTCAAGCCTTACTGCCAAGACCCTTCCTTAAGCAGCCCAGCACACCCTTGGACTGCTTTGCCAAAGGGTGGCTTGTGCTGCCTTGTGTTCAGCTCACTGTCCACCCTTCCCCTGCCCCTGCTGGACCAGGTGGAACCAGACAGGGGCTGCTCCAGGCAACCCCAGTGCAGGACCCATAGGTTCTTGCAACTGGACTCCCATGTGGGGGGAAGCTGTGGGAGAGAGTAAGTAAAGATTTTCTGAAGGAAAACATGCCTGGCTGTACCCCACTGTTGTTCACCCAGTGCAGATACTTTTGGTCTTGAGGTGGGTTTTCACCCCTGATTTATCAGTTCCTGTGTTGAAAATTCAGTTCCCTGTACACAAGGGCCTGGCAATAAGCAGCCCAACAATGAAGATGCGGGAGTGGGTGGTGGTTCATGAATAGTTGAAAAGTGAGGTAGAAGAAGAAAGGAGAATGAAGAAGGCAGACACTTGCACTACTGAATTCCCCCTGATCTTTAAATTACAACTGTTCATGTATGGCAGAATGGTTGAGTTTAGAAGACTCATATGAAGATGGTCCTTTGCTCAAACAGGGTCACCTAGAGACTGATGCCTTGTCCCTTTCAACAAAAAAAGTTCCAGCTCACGTATTGCTGTCAGAAAATATCAGCATTAGATTTCTCATCTTCCAGAACTGAATGTTAATGTGCAAAAAACTCTTATAGATATTAGTGACTATATAGTGGTTTTATAAAGAGTAACAGCTAACACCTTAGAGATTTCTGTCAAATTTCAAGAATTACCCATTGGTTCATTCTATTTAGATAAAGTGAACTATCTCTAATTTTTTTTAACTTAAAGTTTAAATCATTTAAATGGCATTATAAAATGATATGGCATCATTGGTTTGAATTTCTCTCCTATTCCTACAGAGAAAAACCCCCTAAACACCCAACACCTTTGTTGTCTTATTTTGCACACCTAAAAACAAAGCAGGGAGCAGAGTAACTTCTATGTTACTGAGTGTAAAGTGTGATCAAGAAATAATTATAGGACTTATTTGAATAATAAGATTTCATGGTGTGAGAAAATCTCTTCCAATGAGCATTCTACCTTAACACTTCCCATGAAAGATATTGTAAGAATCATTCTGACTAATAAAAAAAAGCAGCAGGCATAGACATAATGATGTTTTTCCATACATCTGTTTTACTGATTTAGTGATTAGCTGCATATTTGACAAAAGCGTTTGAATAGTATATGAAATTTTAAATGATTTATTGATGAGATATTTTTAATTTCTGCCTTTTTAAATTGTCAATGTATCACTTGCACACAAATTCCTTGGTGCAAGTCAGATTTCATGAGGGTATTGAAAGTGGTGGTTACATTTCCACCCAAATAATACCATCCTTTTCAATTATTAATCAATATTTCAGTTTCTTGGTGTAACTGATACATGCTTTACTCATCAAGAAACTATATAAAGTTAACTGGCTAGCCCTGAGTGTTAAAAGGGGTGCTTTTTTTGTCTTTTATTTCTTTTCTTCTGTAAGTGTACTATACACTATAATGCCATTATAGTGTATTATAGCCATATTCTGTGCTTCTTTTGCAAATAAGTTTGAAATTTTAATGCTTTCCAAATGCCATAAGACACCTTTTTTATTATCAAGAAATGTTTGAATAGCATGTTATTTTTTATTTTGGGTAGGTTTCAAGGGAAAATTTGGTCTCAAATTTCTTCCATCTCTCTGATATAGAGGATGTTACAATCTGCAATAAACAGTTTTACCACTTCTGAACTTTGGACACAGCAAAGTACTGTGGGAAAGAATCAGAAATCAAGATCAAATTTATAAGTAAAAATAAAATAGTCTTAACTTGAAAACAAATATATAAAACCTTTCTTGCCTTCAAGTCACTCTCCCATCTTAAAAAAAACCAGAAAGATCATTTGAGGTTTTATATTTTTAAAAGCAATCTCTTCATGGTTGAAGTCCTTACTATGACAAATCATGTTTAGTACAGACTGAGTTGAAAAGAGAAAGGTGCTAACAGCAGTTTCCTCAAGGGCTTAAGATCTCTTTCCTGAAAATATCTAAAATGCATTAATTTAAAATTCTTGCTAAGCTTTCATTGTGACTTTCTTTAAACATGTTTATTTAATTATTTTCACAGACAGTTTAAAAATCTGTCCCACTTATCTGGAATATTTTTTAACTTCACAGAAATAAACTATACAGAAATGTAAGTCATTCTCCAATTTAATAACTTATTTAATAACCCTAATTATTAAAATTCGATTTTTTTAAACAAATATGAGTGAATATCACTGTTCCTGGGATCCTTGTTTGCTGAAGGCTGACCTTTTGCAGCAGTGTCTCTAGGAAAGCAAATAAGGCATGCCACCCTGCAAGGCCAGTCTTCTAGATACTCACTAAAATGTGTCAATGATGTCTGGTCATGCTCAGTCTGTAGTGAATCTCAGCACATAATCTTCATTTGTACTATGGCAGCTAGTTTAAGGGACACCACTGCTCATCTGATGTGAGGAAGGACATTAAACATAACTCGCTATATAATTAATTTGCTAGATGATACATGATGTGTTAATGGAAAATATTGAATAAAAATCGATTGTTAAATACTTCATTAGATACAGTTTTGTGGAACAACAATACCTTCTGACTGTGATGGTAAGTAGGTGAACAAGGTACTAGTGAAAAAAACTTGCAAAAATTTGCAAAAATTTGCAAAATATTGTTTCTATGTAACTATATTATGTGGAACATTTCTTCCAAGAATATTCGGCGTGAAGAAAGTTGGTGCTAGCTCCACTTTTCACTGAGTTGACAGATAAGCATCTATATGTCTTGTGTTTTGCAGTTCAAATGTCAATGCTTGCTGGAAGAAATCAACAAATAACTCATAACCTTTACTCAAGTTTAACATTAGTTTGTTATAAAACCATTGTCACCATGTGATATAGTTGTCCATAGTGGTATATGCAGAGAACTTAAAAATAGGAAATCCTAGATAAAAAAATCAAAGGTGGTTCATTCAAACAAGCTTGTTAAATTATGAATTATAATACAAGCATGTGCTATCTTTGGAAAAAAGTAGCAGAAAGTTCCTCACATTAATATGCTATACGAAAGACAAATGTAAATAGCAACTTATAATTTATTTTTTTGTTTGTGAATCACCTGATTATTAATCCTTAATGTGAGCTGGCAACAAAACAGGAAACTGCACAGACAAAACAATGGTCAAGTCATGGACATGTTCTTTGTATATCAGAATATACAGGGTTTCTCTGCCCTCCCATGAGACTACCTTCTTGACTACAATCGTGTCTATATTATCAACCTTAATATAAAATGTGGCTTTGTATTTGTATCTGACTTTGTACTTAAAATTTGCTATCTAATTTCAAAACAGTCTTAGTTTATCCTAATTATGGGGGCATGGGGGATATTGAGTCACCTAACAGCTTTACAGAGACACTTGGAAGACATATGCAGCATTTCTTGTTTCTGTGAAGTGGAAAAAAAATCCTAAAGGTTTTCTAAAACAATGCTTTGACAAGCCTGCTTCTGACATCTACAAATGTTCAGCATCTGCAAAAAAATCCATCCATCTGTCTACAGGAAATGAAAATCATTCTTCTTGGGACAATCATTGTCATAGTTTGCTCTCAATTACATCTAGGAAGATAACTGTTAGACGGGTTCTAAATTGCTGAACTGATGAATGTGCAGAAAATGCCTCGCACAGAAGTCAGTGTGATTTCATTCTAAGCATAGTACAGTAAAATTGGTGTGATTCTTATCCATGTCTGCATATCCAAGAAAAAAGCTGTGAGTATAATCAAGACCTAGATACAGTAGGTTTTGATCTCATTAAAGCTTCAGTAAGTCAAAATATTTCAAGGGTACTGCTCCCTAAATTGGAGTATAACAACCATGACAACTTCATTGCTTCTCTTTATATCAAAATGAAGGTTCATGTTCTCAATCACAGAGATGTTTTAAAAAGCTTCTGCTGAAACAAATTAAGTTAAAGATTGTGGAAGCCCGTGAGCCTACCAGGTAGACGTCAATGGCAATGCCTTGAAAGGGTATACTGGGAATGTCTTGCAACATAGCATGAGAAAAAGGGATTCCTCAAAGTGCTCTGCAACACCATGTTAATTAACCTTTGTTCTGTCCTCCTCATGGGCCTATTGGCTTTACCTGCCTCTGTTACCCATATATGTCCCAGTCCTAGAAAATCCTCCATTCCCTGTTTGCCCACTGGCTTTTGTATCTCTGCCTATTCATCCTGACATTCCCTATTGGTTGATACCCTTTGCCCTGTCTATGCACCACCCCTATGCCCTCAGATTATTGGTTCCTGATGCTCTGCTCCACCCCCTTTTACTTTTTCTTAAACCTGGATCCTCCATTGTTATTGGTCTTTTGTCCCTGGATCGCTTTGGCGTGTGGCTGTGTTAAACCACGTGGGAACTCCATACAGAAGACCCTTCCTGTCCCTCCTTCATCCATGGTGTGCGTGTGCATGGGCTGTGTGATTGCTTGTAGGCCAACCCAAACGCCTTCCTGTGAAGATGCGTTTGGGAAGGTAGCGGTAACTCATCATCTAGCCATGCTGCTACAAGAGATGTGTTGACCCTGTGCATTCTTCCATAAGTACTCATTAGAACATTTAAAGGTATAGATTTTCATATCTATACTGAAATACAAAGTTGACAGATCTTAAACTCGTGGTAGGTAGAAAGCTATGTAAAGCACAAAGTAACATAGATACTCAGTGTAGTCTCTGAGGACTTTGGTTAGCTTTACAAATTGGATACTGTTGCTGTCTTCTGTTCACACTTGAACACTCAGCTCCATCCTTTTTTTGCTGAGTGCAGATAATTTTTGAATATGACATTTTTCTTCAACTTAATTTATTTCAAATGTAACATAATAAGCAGTGCTTATGGTACTATGGAAGGTTTGTGAACAAGACTGCTATTTACCACAATGTTATTGGCATCACTCTGCATTTGCAAGATTGCGACCATGTGTTGTCTATATAAGAAAAACAAAAACATTGCAGTCCATGTGGTCTTCATTTTTCAGGAACTTGGTAGTCAGTGGTAAGACACAATATTCAATATTTGACATCTTCCATATACCTTAGATGAAAAAAAAATTCCCTTTTTCTATCTATGTTAATGTATGCTTTTTTTCTTTATAATTTGAGTAAAAGTAAGCTCCTGTTAACATGAGGTAATGCAGACATTGTGTGCTACAGCTGCACTCCCTGTCGACAGCAAATGTTTATGAAAAGCAGGTGGATAATGACAGAGGGAGTTAACCTGCTTTGAATGGCAACAAAAAATAATGACTGAAGACTTCAATGTAAAGACATACAGCCATGTCTTCGAAGTCACTGCATGCATCATAGAATCATAGAACCATAGAATGGTTTGGATTGAAAGGGACCTCCAGAGTGACCTAGATCCAACCATTCTGCCATGGGTAGGGACACCTTTCTCCAGAACAGACTGCTTAAAGCCCAATACAACCTGGCCTTGAACACTTCCAGGGAATCCAGAATTTCTGTGGGCAACCTGTTACTGTGCCTCACCACCCTCATAGAAAAAAAAATCTTCTTTGTGTCTATGTCTTATTTAAAAATAATAATGAAAGAGAAAATCTGTGGAAACAGATGTTTCTTATTGTACAAATGCATGTACAGGGCATGAATTGCATTGCAGGCTTGGATTCTTTTATTCATTATATTTTCTTCCACAGATTTATTTTACTATTCATTTCATTTTTAGTTAAAAATTACATTACTATTGCTTTTTCTACTCATACATTAAGCTTCACTTTATTATGGTTTTATACTTTACCTAATGTTTTACACACAATTTTATCCACTTTCTGTTTGCTTTCACATGTAACATTTTGAAATGTTCATTACAGATGAAGACTATTCGTCTTTTATCCCTTTCAAGAGAAGAGACATTTATGCCTTAGTGGCTGTGTAACACAAGAAATATTTCACCAGCTCGTCTTTGTACAGAAAATACTTATTCATGAGAAGAAAACCCTATCTTCTTTTCTGTAAAAATCCATCTGATTTGGTGAATATATTGATTACCTAGGACTGAATTTTTAAGTAAATCAGAGTCAATGTTGAAAGGTTGAAGGGGCCAACATAACTTCCAGACCTTTGTGTATTTGACTGACACCCTGATGTGGAATGATGAATATTTACTCCACTTGGAATACCATAAGAGAGAGAGATAAACTAATATTGTGGTTTTAATAGAAAAAAAATAAAAGGAAGATAATTACAATAATCTTAGGATATGTAAGTAGCACAAAACTTCTATGGCATCAAAATAATCACCTGAGAATTCACAAATAAAAGTACTCTGAATATCATGGGTTTCTACACAAGAGGAAGATAAGCAAAGTGAAGAATTTGCTGCCAATTAGTGTCAATGTGCTAACATGAGCTAGAAAATAATCTTCCTCTTAGACATATAGACTCATTACATACATCAGTAAGTGAAGCAAAGGGGACTTACAAAGGTCAGAAAGTTTTCAGTAGATTTTTTTTTCTCTATAAATGTCAGTTTTTAAATCCCCAAATAATTTTTAAGGAAATATTTATTTGTGGATTTTACATATCAGTTTTGTTCTTAAATTAAATTTCAAAGACTGAAGCATCATATCTTCTGTTTGACAAAAATACAGTTTTAGGTTTGGATAATATGACAATTTAAAATTATATCTTGTTTTTAGTGAAGATTAAAAAAATGAAAACCAATTAATTTGTTTTGAAATTAATAAAGGAAACATTTCCATCTATTTGAAGGAATGAGGGAAGCTGTTCCACAAAAAGGTGGAACTAAATAATGACTTGAATCATAATGGACAAAATTTGATGTAATGAGAACAACTTTTCACTTAGTCTGTGGTGAACAAAAAATCACCACGTGATGTGATTGCTGCCTGAGTTTTAGATTAGACCTAGAGAGTGGAGAACTAACACAAGTTCAATTACTTGATTTATTATTATTGATATAGTGATTTTTTCAAAAGGCATAAATGAATGAAGGTCAGGGGTTAGTTCACTACATACAAGAAACCTATGAGCCTTGTAAATAATGAATGAGATCTACCAATGCAATTTTTCTTTGTGCAGCTGTTCACCATGCTCTAGTTCTTACCTTCAAATGCCTTTTCCACACAGATCTGTACAGACCATATACAAACTTCCAGGACTTAAGCTTGCCAGGATCTGGATAAATGGTTGCAAATGACAAGAGTAGGAGAAAAAGGACAATGCGCTTCTTGACTTAGATGTTTAACAACTGGCTATCTGCATCTGAGCTAGTCATCGTCATGGCCAGGGAGGGAAATGCTTGAGATTGAGGAGTGACACCTCTCTCCTGAAAACAGACATGGAAGGCCCATTTGAAAACTTACTTTTTTTAAAAAAAAAAAAAAAGGTGTGAGGGGGTTTAACTTCTGAGGGAAACCAAACAGTTAATTAATTTTAAATGTTTTACATTTCTAATCTTTCTAATATTAATCTGAAATACATGAAGTCAAATTTACTTATGGAAATTTGGTCCTCACTGTAGAGAATAAACTTGTTAACTATATTTAAAAGTTTTACGTGGCTACCTCTTGTATCTGTTCGTACTACCTAGCTATTCATACAGTTATAATTACCTCCTTCATAATTTTTGAATATATTCGGGCTGACCTGCCTGAACTCAATTCCAGTGCACTAATGAAAATGATACTGACAAAAATGTGTTCCCTTTGACTATATCTCATATTTTAGTTTTCCATTGAAGGAAAATAGTTGATACCACATTTATCTATTTCAAATGGATGATGCTTTGACCCAAGTAAAAATTTCCCTCAGAAGTGATCATGAAATGCAAAATTAGTTATAACGCTTTAGTGTGAGTGACATTTAGAGACAATTGTGGGCATACACAGCTCTTTGGGGGAGGAGCGTTGAAGAGGAAACAATGCTGTTGATAACCGATTTTTTTGGTAAAATATCTTTAGGAATTACCAAAGTTTTAATAAATTTTAATTTAAAATTACAAGTAGGATCCTGGGGTTTTTTTTGTTTGTATATGCATTTGCTTATGTATTTTTTCTATAGTTTTCCAATGCTACTTCATGATATCTCTCACTATGTTGCTAACTGTATTGGATCTTTTTTTTAAATAAAAAATAGATAATAAATGGCAACACCTGCAGGATAGTGATTGGATGTATTAGGGTCCCTACATCAGACAGCTTTTACTGTTTGATATAATGAAACAGTTTCACTGTTTAAAAAACAAGAAAAAATATTTTTGGTTTTTCTAATAACCATAATTTTCATAGAACACATTAAAAATTGAGACAGAAAAAATATTTAAGTTGCTATTTAAAAAAATGGTTGTCCTTTCATTATTTTAAAAGGATCAGGTCCATATTCCATGAGTAGGGAATTATCACTGAACTAAAATATACTGATTTTATCTTAATCAAAAGGCCAAAGAAGACTATTTTTTTCTTTACGTGGAAAAGAAACACATTTATGTATAAACTCAGATAAATTTCTCATTTTTTTTTCTTTTTCCCAGTCAATAGACAAACAAAATCAAGAAGTCTACACACATTCCCCATGATTTGCAAGAGGAAGATATTTTAGCAGAAGAACATTTGAATGCGTATCAAACTAACCAGCAGCTTTTTGCCTTGACAACCTTTACAAAATATGGTCAGCAATATATTTCAAGGATTTTATAGCCAGGGTCTGCATCAAATGTATTAGTAACAGGAATAAAACAAAACACTCAGACACACAGCACAAAGCATAAGCCAGGCACTTCTAGATTTTTCAAATAGTCTTAAATAGAACTGTTTTTACATTAGTATCCAATTCACTTTACAAAAATCAAGGGTGATGTAATATTTGAATCTGGCCATTAATTAGCCGTCAATGAATTCACTTAACATGAAAGATATTACTGTGGTCATCATGCTCTATTTACATGTTCTAATGGCCATGCAAAGTAAAACATTAATTTAACTGCAAGCAGCTATGCCTATAAATGAGATCACAAATTACAGTTGCCTGCATTTAGAAACTCTAATTTGATGTATCTTATTGCACTAGTTAAG
The DNA here is from genome assembly GCA_013397195.1 of Hylia prasina. Lineage (NCBI taxonomy): Eukaryota > Metazoa > Chordata > Aves > Passeriformes > Sylviidae > Hylia > Hylia prasina. The sequence continues at coordinate 140,614 of VYXD01013586.1, forward strand.
AAAAAGGAGGCAGCTTAATTTTTACGATTACCATCAAAGAAAGCTATATTCTCAAGCAGTCATGTTTGGTGCATAATTTCTGAAGACTTGTGAATTTTATTAGTCATCTGAACTTGTGAGTTGAGACTTCTTAATTTTATGCAAGGGGCTAGTCCATCATTTTGCCAAGACCGACAGGGTATTCTTAGCAGATTTTGTAAAAATCTATTGTCTTCCTATTAAATTGCATACTTCTCTGATGATAATATCATTAGCATTAAAATTAGCAGTCTAGTACAAACAGAGATATTTTCCAAAGGAAGGACAATCTTCCTAAAGGAAGTTCTATGCCTAACTATAACACATAACATATATCATCACATAATTATGAAAAGTTTGTATACCTGCAAATAGACACATATATCCCAGAAAAAGACTTTGCAAACATTCATGTCTACCACTTCCTGCATTCATGAAATTTTAAAAGGAGATTTGAGAAGAAAAAAAAATAGGAGGTGGCGATACAATATAAAAGAAAAATCTCAAAAGATCGAAGCTACCAGTTTAAAAGGAGGGCATTTCTCCTTTACAACTGCATCTCCTCAGTTACACATAAAAACATGACCATAGTAAATAACAATGAAATCCATTTTACAGGCTACTTTGCCAGTGTATTGCTTTATCATTTGTTCAATGAGATCATCAAAATACGGTTAGTACATTCAAAATACTCCAATGAGTGATTCAAACCGAATATTTGGAGGACCAGTCATTCAAATAAGTTTGTAGTGCCCCAAAACTATGTAATAAGCATACTGCACTTCATATAAGATATAAAGGAACAAGAATTTATCCGTGTCAGGGAGGAGAAAACTTTCATTTTGCAACATAAAATGTTTTAAAAATTGAAAAAAATGAAATGTTTTTAAAACTCTGTATATGTCAGAGTACTCCTCAGTTGCAGCATGGATGTATTTTCTACAAAATATTCTGACAGTGTTTAAAGTGGAGGAAGAATTACTAACTTTGTTTTACAGTCACTCTGTAACATCCTGTGCACTTGGGGAGTAGTTTTGAAGCAAACAGTATTGTCACAGCCTATAGCCCTGAAATGAAAATACTGGTCAAAAGCATCCATGACAAGGATGGAGTAAAGACAAATAGTCAGGAAAAGAACAGGCAGTTCTGTGGTTTTCAAAAGGATTGGTTGGCTTCCCATGGGCTTATACTTTAGGTGGGTTCTTTTACCTCTGTGCAAATTATCTGTATTTGTTACCCCTGAAAGGTGGAGCTACTGGGTAACATGAGAACTTTGCTGGTCATGTTTGAGCCATGGAATTGGTGAGCAGGGTCAGAAGTGACCAACTGGTCTGATCCTCAGCTCAGGTGTCTTGCCATTCATCAAAACCTCATTTCAGGCATGAGCTCAGATTGCAGATATAACTGCTTCTTCCTAGACAAAAAGGACAGATGAATGGTAGTTGATTTGTTTGGGTTTTTTCCATTTTTCTTCTTTCTTTTAAGAACAGCCAGAATGTCCATTGTTTTAAAAGAATTATACGAAACCTTCAAAAATCACATTGGTGAAAATGAAAGAGTTTATATTTCAGTATATTTTTGTATTTGAGGTATATATAAATTATAAACACATTCTTAATTTCTCTGGGCAAGTAGAACCTCATTTGTTCCTATTCTGCATGTCCTAGGTATAGTGAAATGACTCAATGAAAATCAGCATTTAGGTTTATTTCAGGTGTAGGAGAGAGACTGTGACTTGGTGTTCAAGAACTTAGCTTGTTTTCCATTTACTCTGCTAATTATCTGAGCCATCTAATACAGGTTTAGCTGTCTAAGTCTGAAATCTTCCATGTTTGTGTACAGAAGAGGAAGCAAAAATAGGAGGCAGACACACATTTGTTCAGGGTGGGGGACCATAGTTTCTTTCTTGAGCTCCATTCAATTGGGAAACACAGTATCATGACACTGATATCATAACAGATGACTTAATCCTGTTTCCTCTTCTACCCCCACTCCTTAATCCTGTTGAGAAAGAATTATGCCTGAGAGGGAATAGATTAAGATTTGAATCAGGATTTTTGTTTGTTTGCATATATTTTAATCTTCAGTGAAATTGTCTGTTTTTGTCGTTAAAAAGCTCATGGATGTTGTGCAAGACTAATTTACCTTTTCATAAATGCTTCAACAGGGTGGTTCAGGAACTCATCCAGGTAGGTGGGGAGCATTGCACTGAGTGTTACACAAAAAAGAGAAGATGTTGATGCCTGAGTCTCTCTGGGCTGAAAACACCTCTTACAGCGGCAAAAGCTTTCTAGACATGTCAGGTGAAGTAGGAACCATTCAGAATGATGTACTGTCATCTGAAAAGCCAGTTTTTGAATCTCAGCCACTCTGCTATGGATTCCTTTGAGGGATAAAGGAAAAATATGTTTCTAAACCTATTTTGCCTACTGAAAGAAAACAAAATCTGTAGCATCATAATGAGCAGAGCGCTGTGTGATGGTGAGACCTGCAGTTTATGAGCTCAGCTTACATGAATAAGTATCACTTCAGTCAATGGGAATTCTTATAAAGGCAATCTGCAAGTTTGGAGATAAATCAAGCAGCCAAAGAGGCATTAAAAATGTGCAAGGATGGCAGAAAGATACAAGCAGTTTAGAATATATTTAGCTAGCATATAAAAGAACAGAGCTTGAAGCTGACATGGTTTTAATATAATGAATGCTACAAGCTTCCCTCTTATACCATCACCTCAGTGAGATGGACAGGGAGATTTAAATGGTGTTGAAGATGAAAAGCTTTAGATTTTTTTTATTTGGTTTTGAGTCTGCTCTTGTCATTTATGAGATGGCAGGTAAAGCACAGGGAGTTATTAAAAATATAAGCAAGTCTTGTCCTTTTAAAACAGAGTTGGATTTTGACAGCAACAGTGTCACTGTTGGAAGTGAATAAGAACTGTGATTTTGTTGGAGGTACAGACAGTAAAAATAAAACACTCCAAATAAAACCAGTGGTTCCCTGTACAGTCCAATAAGAATATTTTAAAGGTTATTTATTTATAATGTATCACATAAGTACTAAACCTGCACCATTTTTTTCATGCACAACTTCTTGTATTTAATATTATAACTTCTTGTTTGTTTAGGTAAAAAATGAGATAATCAAAAGAATTATTGCTCCTGTATTCCCAGCATGTTCTTACATTTTAACTAGAAAGGAAAGACAAATCTTGAAGATGAGGGGAACTTTATTTTCCACAGTAAACTTCATCTAGTTGGGAACTGTGACCAGACCCTAAGTGAGGGAACTGAATAGACTGCAGAGACTTGTGGAGGTGAGTGTCTTTCCAAACCTTGAAAGTGTAAATGTCATAACTGACAAAAGGCATTAGAGAATGCTAGTATGGAAAGCAGTTAAGAGAAGTTATTGTTTAGTGTGCTAGACAGCATTGTTAAATGTCATAGAGAAATAAGATAGACTAGGGAGCCATATAAATTCCTAGTGCAGCTGTACAGCCTTTTGACAGTTGAACCAGGATTATATTCCAGTTGCCATCTAGAAACAAAAAAAAAAAAAAAAAAAAGGGTTTATTTTATTTGTAGTAAACACAAAGAAGACATATATTAAGACAGATATGTAGGAAAAATGTAGCTGTGAACCATGCTGCTAGACCAAGCCTAAAAAAAATCACAGAACTGATATCCAACTGATATCCAAACAGAAATGTAAAAAAACCCCAAAGTAGCACCACATGAGCAGTGTATGCTGCTTAATTTGCTTTTACTGACTCTTTCAACACTGTCTTTCATAACATCCTCACGAGTGAACTGGTGTAAAGATTAAGTGAAAAGTGCAATTGACTGAAAGCTCAAACAGCTCAGAGAGCTGTGACTGGTGGCGCAAAGTCTGGTTAGAGATCAGTTGTTACTTGCGTAAACAGGGGTCCATATTGGGACCACTGTTGAACACCATTAATTACTTGGATGATGGTACAGGGATGTTGGACCTAGATGGTCTTTAAGGTTGCATTCAACCCAAACTGTTATATTAGCCTATGATTTTATGATTCTGTAATCTATTGATTCCATGACTGCCTCTATGATGCTCTGAATTGTGCTGTCGAGGCAAGGAGGGCCAGTAGTTTTCTCAGGTGCACTGGAAAGAGTCTTGCCAGCAGGTAAAAGCAGGTAATACTTCCAATCTACCTCAGAGTTTGCCCAGAGAATCTTGGGGGTCTGAATCTTTGGAACTATTCAAAACACATCTGGATATGGTCTTGAGCAACCTGATATACCTGTCCCTGCTTTTAAGAGGATTGAAGCAGACAATCTCCAGACATCCCTGCTGACCTTAACATTTTTGTGATTCTATGTCCATTGTAAGACAAACTCTATTCTAGCACATTCTTCCCTGTGAGCAGCATGCCTTTAATGTAGTTAGAATCTGTTAAGGCCACAGAAGTTTAAGAGTGAGTTTTTCAGTATGTATAGGGTTTTTTCAATCACAATAACTCAGTCTTCACCAAGACTTTCAAAGAATAAAAAATACCATAAAATCAGTCTTTTAGAAAGTTTGGATGAGTATTTCCTTCTGGTATTAGTGACAAATGTTGTCTAGTAGTTCTGTGCGGTACAGTGAGGGTTAATGGATGTATCTCCAGTCCTAGGAGCCCAGGAGCTGTTCCTTCCCCTTACACTGGGCAGAATCACGCTGAATAGGATGATAAAGATGTAAGATTGCTCACTATTGCTGTCACATTTCAGAAAGAGTAGTTTCTGTCTGTGGTGTCCTCTAAGCTATCAATTCAAGTAAGCTTTGCTGAGGATAAATTCTACACATAAATTAGTGAACACTGATAAGTGAAGAACCAGTAAGAGGATGAAGAGGTGCTGCGAGATACTTCATAAGTATGGGCTAAGGCAAATGGACCTGCTTAAGAAGATGTGAAGTTTTCTGTTCCTACAATAACTAAATAAAATCAAACCTGAAGAATCTATATTATCTTTGATTATTGTGCTTTGGAAAGCAAAATAAATTCCCTCATAAATGTTAATTCATTAAAAAAAAAATAACGCTTTTACTGTTTAGATCATTTTGTTTAGTGAAACAAAAAAAGTTGAATATATGGGTATATTCCTACCATAAAGCCAGTCACAAAGAAAACAAAGGTAAAAATATTTTATAGTATTATAATATGGATATTTTTTGTATGTGTCTGTGGACAAATGCAGCGCATCTTGGTTGCATGTGCAATATTTCAGATTTTCTCGGCCAAACTGATAGATAAATGTCTGTTAATAAGACAAAACATCTTGAATTATTTGTTGTTGCACTCAGAGATCAATAATATCCACTAGAACACCACAGCACTTTTGCTTTCAAAGTATTTCTTCTTTTTTGGTCTTTATAAAACAAAGTTATCACATAAAAGTTCTTCAGAATAAAGATCAACCTCCAGTGAGGTGGAAATCTATACAACAAACCACAGCAATTCATGGAATTTTAGTTGCCCCTAACTGAATTTATATACATTCTACTTTTGACCTTTTCCCATATTCCACTATTTTTAGAATTTTTTTAAAAGTTCCTTATTTTAACACAAGATAAGTTATTATCATGGCATTAAAAGTACTGTAAAAAATAATTTTTGAATGTTTAATCATTGCAATAGTGGAAAACAAGAAAAGTTTCCCTTGATACAAGAAAATATTTAATCATTGTTTGCAGCTTAAAAAAAATGGATTTCATCATACCCCATTGTTAAGTCTGGTATCTTTTTCTATATCAAGTGATAATATATAGGGATTTAAAACTTCAGACAGAATAAATTGAAATAACACTTGAGTCAACAACATGTATAAGCTAAGTGCCTACTTCAGGAATTTTATGAAAAATTGGGATGATCATTAGGTTATAAGTTATGTTAATAATACAAATGAATGGTCTTGTGCCACCTTCTTGAGGGACCGAAAGAGAAAAGAAAGTAAATTTGCTGATGCTATTCCAAATACATCACAGAATTTGGATTCAGTAGGATTACTAGACAAGTAGCTAATGAAAGATGAAGCACATATGACAACAAAGTGTGTACATAGGAGCCTAGGCTTCTATTTGGGCTGTGTTTTCTTCTCCCATCTGAAATTAAGACACATACTGGGGACATTCTGTTATTTTAGTGAGCTGCTTCTTTTTGTGTCATGTAAGATGAGGGAAAACCAAACATTTATTTCCACCCCTATCATTTCAAATTTCATCAGTGAAAGTCAGACATATCTGTGCCATCAAGAAAATTGCAAATATTCAGTCCAAAAGGGCAATTTGCAAAGTGCAGCTGTTTTTTATTATCTTTCATTTTCTATCTTACCTCTTCCCATTCACAAATTTCCTACTTTTTTTTCTTTTGTCCACAGTTTTACCCAAGAAATGCAACCCCTATCTACTCCCTCAATTGTGTTAGAATTCAGCAACAACATGCATGAGATTTGTGACCTTATATTATCAAAAGTGGTAAGACTAAATGCTGCCAATTTCCATATATACTCTGTTTGATTTCTGCTCCTCTTCTTCCCTTTATATGCTTGCTAGCCACTGTTGGTCACCATTTGTATTTCCTTCCCTAGAAGAAAAGGTATTAGTGACAAAAGTTATTTTATTCTTTCACAATATCAAGAGGGAGGATCATATCCACAATTGTTTCAAAACTAATAAGTTTTTGGTCAGGAATGCTCCAGATGTCTGAGCAGCAGGTCCCAGGAATCTGTCCTGTTCCCCAGCTGAGTTGTTCCCCTCGGGAAATTGAGAACTCCCTGGGAGACTTTATTTCATATTGGACACAGTGTCACAAGTTGTTGCCAGGGCTTTGTCTTCCTGCACTGTCATTTTTGGATGCTGCAGTCTTTAAGCTGTAAGAAATCCCTGTTTACTTTCCTGTCTCTTAGAACAAAGTTCAATATGGACACTATTGCATAAAGGCATGGTAGGAACTGACAGATGTGCCCTAAATTTTCACATAGTCACCAATATTCAGACATGCCTGTACTCCTCTGAGTAAGATGAAATCTGAGGAATGTCCTCCCCTTTCTCCTCTCCACAGCTGCTTCTGTCCTCCAGGGAATGTCATGTCAGCCTCATGCAGGCTCCCTTCCAGCAGCCGCTCAGCTGCTGCTTACCCTGCTCCCTAATGAACGTCTTTCCCAGTTGCTACAGCAGCCAATTCTAACCTTATCCCTGAACAGCAGAGTGAAAATCACAGCAGGACAAAGCTAAATCCAGCTGCTGCTGGCATCGAGGCCATCCAGGCAACGGGACATGGAGAAAGATGGAAAATGCTGTCTTTGTTTAGGGCAGCTGCTCCTTGCTGGCATGCAATGTAGTAGGACCAGGACATGTTGTACACTCTGTGATGACTATGAGAAACAGTCTATCCCAGCCAGACTAGCCCTTTTACAGCTGTTAGCACTGTTGAAATTGCTTGGGTTTTTTTCAGCCTGTGAGTAAAGTTAAAGGGTATTGACTTAGTTCCATCATCTAAGACTGTTTCACTGTCATCTGGAAGGAAACCCCCTGACTTTTTACAATCAAAAAATCATTTTTCAACGAATTCTTAACCCTACAACTCCCCATCCCCATACTCTAACTTCTTTGTTATATGTATTGCAAGTATTGTGCTAACCATCTTAAAACCTCCTCCTTGGGCAGGGTTGGCCTATAGAGTTCTCAGTTTTTATATTAGGGCTGCATGTTCTAATCCAAATTTTTTCTGTGAAGGTTATAAGACTTGGGAAGTTTATGAGTAATTTCTTATCTTATTTACATACACTTCTTTATATCTCTGTGGGATAAAAGCATTTCAATATAACCACTTGGTCAAAATAGAAAACAACTTGAAAAGCAAAGTAAAATTATATATATATACACACATATATATATATACACACAGCTATTCAATATTCATGCATCAGTGTAAAACAAGGTAAAAGAAATACAGAGAATCACATAATCAGAGAATGGTTGGGTCTGTAAGGAACCTCTGGAGATCATCTAGTTCAGCCTCCTCTAAAACAGGTTCATTTGGGAACAGTTATAATGTGATCATGTCCAGGAAGGTTGTGAGTATTTCCAGAGAAGTCGACTCCAGAACCTCTCTGGGCAGCCTGTTCCAGTGCTCTCTCATTCTCAAAGGACTTTTTCCTCATATTCATATGGACCTTCCTGTGTTTCAGTTTGTTCCCACTGTGCCTTGTTCTGTCAGTGATCACCATTGGAAAGAGCCTGGCTCCATTGTCTTGACACCTGCCCTGCAGATATTTGTGTGCATTGTTGAGGTCCCCACTCAGTTTTCTCCAGACTGAAGAAGCCCAGCTCTCTCAGCCTTTCCTCACAAAAGAGGAGTCCAGTGCCCTGCCCATCTTCATAGCCCTTCACTGGACCCTCTCCAGTAGTTCCTTGTCTTTTGTGAACTGGGGAGCCCAGAACTGAGTACAGTGTTCCAGACATGGTCTTATTCAGGCAGAGTGGAGTGGCAGGATCTCCTCCCCCATTTTTTTGGCCACAGTCTTCCTAATGAACCCCAGGATATCACTGGCCTTCTTGGCCCCCCGGCCATGCTGTTAGATCATGATTAACTTGTTTCCCACCAGGACTCCCTGCTCCACAGAGCTTCTTTCCAGCTGGTCAACCTATACTGGTGCATGAGATTTTTCTTTCCCAGGTGCAGGACTCTGCATTTGCATTCCTTGAACTTCACTGTGTACCTTTCCACCCAAGTCTCCAGCCTGTCCACGTCTGTCTGAATGGAAGCCTTTTGGTCTACCAACCACTCCACCAGTTGTGCATCATCAGCAAACTTGCTGGGGGTCCATTTCATCCAGGTCATTGATGAATAAGTTGAATAAGACTGGATCAGAACTGGTCCTGGGGAGCACCACTGGCTCCTGGATTCCAACTGGACTCTGCACAACTGATCACAATCCTCTGAGCTGTGCCATTCAGCCAGTTATCAATCCACCACGCTGTCCACTCATCCAATCCTCACTCCCTGAGCTTGCCTATGAAGATGTTATGGGAGACTGTCAGAAGTCTTGCAGAAGTCCAGGTAGACAATGTCCACTGCTTTCCCTTCATCTACCCAGACTGTCATGCTCTCATAGAAGGCTGTAAGGTTCATCAAACATGATTTCCCCTTGGTGGATCCATGTTGAATACTCCTGACAACTTTCTTTTTCCCTACATGCTTAGAGATTACATCCACAATGTATTACATCCACAATGTTCTATAAGTTTTCCAGTCAGTGAGGCTGACTGTTCTGTATTTTCCTGGGTCTTCCTTCTCTCCCTTTTTGAAAACTGAAGTAACATTAGCTTCCCTCCAGTCCTCAGGCAAGTCCGCTGCGCTCCAAAGGGACGTTTCAAAGATGATGGAACTTGATTTAGCAATAACATTTGCAATCTTCCTCAGCACTTGTGGGTGTATCCCGTCAGCACCCATGGATTTGTTGGTGTCAGTCTTGCACAAATGATCTTGAACCCAATCCTCCTTGACCAAGGGAAAGTGTTCTTTTCTTCAGACTTTCTTGTCTGCAAGGTCTTGGATTTCTGACAGTTGGTCTTGCAATAAAGAGTGAAGAAAAGAAAGCACTCAGTAGCTGCACCTTCCCTGTATCCTCCATCATCAGGGCACCCATCTCATTCATCAGCAGGCCATTATTTTTCCATCTTCCTTTTGCTGCTGTTGTGCTTGAAGAAGTCCTTTCTGTTGTCTTTGACATTGCTGGAAAAATTTAATTCCAAATAGCCTTCCACATACATCCCTGACAATATTCTTGTATTCTTCCCAAGTGGCCTGTACTCTTTTCCACATTCCCTATACTTCGTAACACATAAACTTCATAGATACATAAGAACAGAAAAAATAACTGTCAGGGTTTAACCTCAGCCAGAAATTAAATGCCACCCAGCCACTCGCCCACTCTTCCTCAGTCAGGCTGGAAAGAGAAAATGAGGGAAAAGTGAAATGAAAACTTATCTTTATTTCAACCTATGAAAACTCATAGATCAAGATAAAGATAGTTAAATAGGTAAAATAAAGGCTACACAAAAGATGCTACACAAAAGATACTACACAAAAGAAGAAATTCATTCACCACACCCCACAGGCAGACAGCTGTTCAGCAACCTCCAGGAAAGCAGGGCCCCATCATGTGCAACGGGTGCTTGGGAAGACAAACACCATCACTCTAAACATCCTTCCATCCTTCTCCTTCCACCACCTTTATATGCCATATGGTCTGGAATGTTCCTTGAGTCGGTTGGGGTCAGGCTGTGTCCCCCCCAACTCCTTGTGCACCCTCAGTTTCCTGGTGGGTTTGGGTGAGCAGCAGAAAAGACACTGACTCTGTGTAAGCACAGCTCGGATACCATGAAAATATCTCTGTGTTATTAACACTGTTTTGATCACAGATCCAGACCACAGCCCCATACTAGCTGATATGACAAAAATTAACTTTATCACAGCTAAACCAGCACAATAACCACCTACTTTTTGGATCAAATGAAGAATGATTTATAACATTATTTTTGATATAATAAATAAGAATAATAAAAAGATTTAATTAGAAATTAGGCATAAGTCATACATTTAAAATATATATGTTACACTATTTATGCTATTCAATGCTTGTAATAGTACAAAGGTGCAGTCGTATTTAAAATGGATGTTCTTTGATTTATGAGTCTGAAGGAGAATGGTACTGAGCACAAATAAAAAGCACTGAAATCTGTTAAAATTAAGTTTATTCTCTTACACTTCTTTACTTGAAGTTTAATCTCATGTCTTAGGGCTAAGCATCAAACAGATGTGAAAGACCCCAGACGTAAACTGGGAATTTCTGGAGTTTTTGCAAATGATAAACATTGGTCATAATTATTCTTGCTTCACTTAAAATCTAAGAGCCATTCTGAATAAGCACTGCTGTCATGGTGCATTGTATGTTTGTGCTCTCAAGAGCTGGAGGAAGGGTGAAATAAAAATAAACATATTTAGGAAAATCTGGCTGATTAAGAGAAGAAATTATAATACCACAAAATAGAGGTAAAAAAACTAAAAACAAGTAAGTGTTCTACTGTAGCACATTAGATAGATTTTTTTAAAAACAAAAATATATCTTGCAATATTTTAGCATTCAATAAGTTGTTTTTAACAAATGCTAAATTGTGGGTGAGCTACAACATGACTCATTATGACATGAAATTGTAAAGTTTGGGTTTTTTTCCACAAATGCTGCAGTCCTGTTAACTCTAAATCTTAGAAAGGCTGTAGAAAAGTAGTCAACTGTTGTCCATGTGTTGGGAGGCTAGTGTCTATTGGAGAATCTCTGGGCATCAGTTCCAAGCCTTGTTTGACATCTCCATAAGTGACTGATGAGAGGGAAAATGTAGTATTAATCAATTAACAGACAACATTGAATAAGGAAGAGTTTTGAATACCAAAGAAGGGAAAAAGGTAAACAAAAAGGTATCGGGCTTCTAGTACTGTGCTCTGGTTTCTGCTGGCTCTGAGGCAAAATTTGTCTCACTGTCTTGATATTTGCTGCAAAATGCTGCCGAGAGAAGAGATATAAGAGGCCAAAAACTGTAAGAACTACAGAAAGGGACATATACATAGAGAAAAGGATGACATAGATGGGAGTAAAATGATTTAAAGACACAATCGCATAAGGTAAGAAATGCTCTGAACAACTCATGTGCAAGAGGCCCGGATTGGAAGCAGCAGAAGGGTGAAATAGCCTCTATGAAGGCTTCTGTGCCCTTTCTCTCCCACTCTACTGTCCATCAGGTGGAACAGAGGGCAGTGATCATTAAAGTCTCTGCGAGGAAACACAAATAGATAATAACTATTTTTTCTTTATTGTTGATTTTGGATAGAAATGGATATAGTGAGTGATAAAGAGATGGGCACACAATGGTTGTATAAGAGATGTTAGACAGCTACGTCATGTAGGAGTGGGAGCTGCACTAACAGGAACCTAATTAAATTGTGAAATACAAAAGTATATTGATTATGAATCAGCAATGTATTCACTGCAATTTAGGAGAGCATCGACTTCTTTTTTCTCTATTGCAGCCAAATGCAACAGGGCAAACTGCCATCTGATTTGTTAGGGCTTATTTAATACCTGTGAAGCCAAATGGAGTCAGCAACTTTCAGCAACTTTGGAGGAAGTCATTTAATGAAGTCACAAGCAGACAAAACTGAGGCTCCAGACAAAAATTCATTATCCACTGAATGCTATGCAACCTCCCCTTGAACTCAGCTAATTTCCCTCAGGTTTGTGCTGTGAACTTGGCAGTTTTCACATCTATCAGCCAGCACACTGCGCCTTTCCATGGCAATATCATAATGCCAGCTCCTTTATCAGTCTGTTAGATTATGAAGTTATTTACTTCCAAAATTACTACACCTAAGAAAATGTCCATTTTAATTGCTGGATAATTTCTTATCTGGTAATTGTGGTCATAGCCATATTAATCACTCCTCATTCTTTTTATAGGCTACATTTTTTCATTAATTGTCGTGATTCTATAACTAAATACAATATTTCTATTAAAAAAGTCCCAGAATTATATTAATTTCTCAATGTCCAATGCAGTTATTTCTATTTCTCATTCCTAGTTTACCTTTTCAAAACTGTTTTTTTAATGATAAAAGTAACTCCTGAAAACTGAATACCATTTATAAGTAAAACTGAAGCTATATAGATCATTTGATGCTTCCCATTTTAAGACCTTTTCTGAATAAAAATACTAGGATACTAAAAAGATAGCAAATTCTCTGAGGATCTCCAGGAATACTGTCTGAGCAAAGTAGGATAAGTGTGAAAAGTAGCCTTTACAAAGATGACTGGTCTGATGTTCAAAAAGCAATTCATGTTTCATCTCCCAAAACAGTCGAAACAGCTTTCTCCCGAACATCCTCAAAACAGCCTCATGGCCAACTCAGTTACTCTTGCATTTGAGCTTTTCTCTACCTCCCTTAATGCTACACTTTCAGACTTTTTGCCTCCAATCAATCAATCAATCAATCACCTGGCAGTAGAACAGAGAATTCAGGTCACCAATATGTGGTTTCATGGTTTGTGGTTTAACATGTAAGTGGCTAATTCATGGTTTGATAGTTTGTCAGGAAATTACTGGAAAAGAAATTTCCTGGGTTTCACCACCTAATGTGGTTTTACATGAAGGAATTACAGTGACACCCAGAAGACAAACCAAAAGACTAGAGGAATTATAAATGGTGCAGAGAAGAGCTGAAATAGAGCACCTTAAATTTTTCACTGGGCATGCTTGTCCTATCAAAAAAAAAAGATCCTTTTTGAAAATGCCAGTTTTTGTGGGGTGGGAAAAGACATTAACTTTTCAAGACAGGAAAGAAAATACAAAAATTGATCTTGAGCAGGGGAGAATACACATGAGTACACTGAAACTATTTTCCTCTAAGGCTATTGGCTAGAAAATCCTACCTTTCTAGCAATTGTTCTGCAAATCTAGCAGCTGAGGAATAATTCTGCCACTGTTTTCAGTCCAGCAAAAAGAGATGAAATCTGTAGGATCTGTAACAGACAAGACTATTTTTATTAAAGTAATTATTCTTAAAGAGAGGTGTATTATTATTATTTTCTAAATGAAAACACTTCCAAGGAAAAATATTTAATTGGCTATTTTATTTTTCAGATTAATGATGAAAATAAATTTTAAGTGGAGTTGAGGTTTGTTTTTTTTTTTTTTCATTTTAAAGAAGGAATAAAAAATTCAAAGAAAGAGCAAAAAAAATTAGTACTCCATGTTGCTTTTATTTTGACTTGGCTGAAAGATTTTCAACTGAGCTTCCACGATCTGATGAATTTTTAGCTGAATATTGCAGAACACTTTTTAGTATTTTATTTAATAGAAAATCTGTTTCAGGTAAAAGATATTGTTTAGTGTAAGAATAACATTTCAGACTAAGGAACCAAATCACATTTAACTAGATCAAACTTAAACTGGCCTTTGATTAAAGAGTTACCTAAAAAATTATCATTGTTGAAGTCTAAGTTTATCCATATAACTGTAAATATCCTTCTTCTCTTAGACTGTAACCAGGGAATCTAGAAAAAACTGCATTAGTATTATCAAATTATTCTCTTTATTAAAAGCCCAACACATAATGCAATCATATGCCAGCTGTCTGTATTTCAAAGTACTACCAAATCATGCCCAAACATTCTCAACTGAGAGGCTTACATCCCAAATGTATGTGCTGACCTGTTTAATTTGGTAAACGTTTGAACCAATTATATCAGCAAAACATCCAGCTGTAACTTTACAAAAAAAAGACAAGACTTAAACACCCTAGAACAAATGAAATATATAAGTGTAACTTTCCCCCCCACACACATTCATCTCCCTGGGAAAAGTAAGAATATAATTTTCTTGGGCTTCCAGCTAAAAAGCTAAACTGAAATTCATCATATTCAAGACATAAAGCAATAAAGCTTTATTAGTATTGAAATATATGTGACACAACAGTAATAGTAGACCTAAGGAAAAAAACCCACAACAGTGGACTTCAGCTTCATTCATTTGAAATCTTACTGCATTGAAGACTGAAAATAAGGTAGATTCTTATAGGAATAATAGTACTCCACTTCTGAACAACTCCAATTTTAGATGGTTTGACGAGATGATTTATAAATTTAGTTTCTAAACCAATTTCCCTTAAATTGTGACTATATTAAATTCATGACTGAAAGAAAACATTTTCACTCAGACCACATTGGATTAAAATGTAGCATCTGTCAAAAAGTGAGTCATCAACAGACAGTAGACACAAAGAAATGACATTAAAAAACAAAATACTAATAAATCCTGTGCTCTATGGCTCAAACCAATCTCTAGTTTCTGGAGCCAGAGGCTTATGCCTTTCTGTGTGATTTGAGAATGGCTGTTGTCACTGGCAAAATACATATGCTGAACTAGATGGATTTCGGATTTGATCCTTGTGATAATTCCTGGGGTTTGGTATTTTTGCTTCCATTTGTATGCAATTTTTTTTCACTATGCAGCCAAGACCTTAAATATAGATAGCCAGACATTAAATTAGATAGCTCAAAACAGTCATTTAAATGCACAAAGAGAGGTTCAGGGCTCTATGAACAGAATAAGTGTCTATAATATGTATCAGACCACTCTCATTTGCTGATAAAAACTGTACACTCACCGAGTTGCAGAACCTTCCTTCCTGTCTTCCATGGAGGTAGATGTGTGAATGGAGGAATGGGGACACAAAGGAAAGTGAGCAATAAGGACTAGTGCTGCTACTTCTCTATTTGTCAGGTGTGTATACTTACACAGGTGGCGTAACCAACCTAGGAAGATTATATACCCCACATACCTTGCTGCCAACAGCTTTTCTGCCAACATATTTACTATAACTTTAATGCTCCTACATTAGCTCTGTATTTCATTACTGAGATTTGGTGCAAGGGAAGAGATGAACATTATCAGGCATGACTGTGTGTTCTCAGATGAACAGAGAAGTGACTTCTGTTTGCATTTGGAAACTTAACACACCTGAGCAGGATTTGTTTCTGAAAAAGTAAAATAGTTTTACCGGTTTTATAAGTATGCTTGTAGCCAATTTATGGACTTACACCTTCAGTACCACTTCACTGTCCCTGACTTCAAGTAGTCTTAAACTAGCAGATTTGGACATGAACAATACCCATTTAAGCCTTAAGTGATGTAATTGAGAAAGTTCACTGAAGCTTTTCCTCCAATATTGAAGAGAGCAAGTCGTGTTCCTTGCACTACATTGGAAATAAGCCACATTCCTGTAGCACTCTCCACTCTTTTTCTCCATCTCAGAATAGATACAGGAGCATCTGAAGACTGTACCCATGGAAACCCTACCAATTTAAACCAAGATCATTTATTTTGATTTTTTCAGAACTTTCTTGGACTTTTTTGACCTTTAGTTGGGTTCAGTGATGTTTTAGGCAATGTGGTAGGTTTTATTTCTTCCAGAAATAAATATTTTGAGGATTACAAATGTGTTACGATACTGTAAAAGGGTAAGGATTTTCAATATGCTATTGAGGGGTAAGGATTTTCAATACGCTATTGTTGTCTTTTGCCCAACCTGGAAATGAAACTCAATATAATTTTATTAAGGAGGTAATATAAAAGAGGACCTTTAATGAAGGACTTCAGAGGCAGTTATGGAAAGATGTCTACAAAAACTCACCCCTACAGGGGTGAGTACACATTTACAGGTTTCAGGAAATTAGCATAATTGATAAAAAGTACCAATTAAGAGGACAGGTAGTGATGCAATTTCCCCCCAGGTCAAGCCCCTTCTCTGGAGTCTCCCTCTTTGGTATTAGTTATAATTTGTCCATGAGAATGTGTCTCAAAAAGTTGTTCTCAACCTTGGTTCCCAGGAAGAGCCTAGGTAGCTCGGAGCCTTGTGGCCCCTGGGGCTTGGAGCTCTGGAATTTGTTTTGTCTTTCTGCTTAGGGAAAGGCCATGGAAAAGTACTGAGAAAACTATCTACTAACACAATAGGCTACAGAGCTGCAAATTTATGTGTGGAGAATACACAGAATATATAAAAGGAAAAAAAAAGCAAAAACCAAATAGCATCACTATACAAAGAGATGGATTTAAGATTCCATTTCAGACTATTTATTCAAATATATAAAATTGCCCTCAATTCAACTTCTAAATAAATACCTTTTTTTGGTGTTCAGAAGAAAATCAGATAAGTGGTTTAAGAGTTATAATTGTTCAAAGTCCACAGAAACAGAATTTTTTTCAACCTTGAAGCTCAGAAAAATACTTGTTACAGGAAGTCTCAAATTCACAAAGTATTTTTTACTTCAGTTCCTAAAGAATGCACCAAGAAAACTTTAAAAAAAAAAGAAAAGAAAAAAAAGCTAATCCTGCTAGGCCTTAGGCACTCCTCAAGCCAAACAACCTGGATGGAGGAGATTAAAAGTGGTTGGTTATTAAAAAGTTCACAGGAAACAAGAATTGCTGAAATGAATGTTGCCCAAAGCACTGTTAAACTGTAATGCTTTATGTGTGCATGCAGCCTAAGACAAGATCAAAAACTTCTGAGACTAACTTTTAGGTAACCCGCATTGGCAGCCTAGCACAGCAGACCTCAGATTCAAAGCCAGCTTTTGAAGCTGTGAAAATAGCTCTCTGCTGAGGTCAGCTCTGCCATGGAAACACACTAGGAAATACACTATTAGTATTTCACACAACCAGGTTAAACCTGTTTTAGATGCACCTAGACAAGACATAATCAAATCTTTAGTAGATCATAAATAAACCATTAATCTGAAATAACATGTCACAAGAGAGGAATAACATTAGTTAACTTAAAATGTTTCTACCATAAATCTTTGCACTTTTACCAGCTACCTGATGTTGAATTTGAAGTCAAGTCTAGACAAATAGGGATAATTAATCCAAATTATTTTAGAAGTCTGCTTTAGAATGAAATGAATAGCAACCCTGAAATTGCCTTTTCCTTTCTATTTGCCAGGGAGAACATACTCATCAACTGTGTCTGCATGTGACTCAATTACTCCCATCTACACTATCCAGGAGCTGAAAATTGCCAGACCATAGGAGACAGAATGCACAGAACTAATAAACTACAGATTTGGGCGTATTTTTCATCTAATACCTTTTGACAGATATATTTGTCTTTGTCTCCTGAAGATGTATACAGAGACTCCACAGCCAGATTTATTTATGGTACAGTCTAACATAATTACTGTTTTGAATGGTATTTGTGTGTTGATTTTCAAATTCATTGTCTAACCTGACCTAACCATCTTGATGTCCCCTTTGATCAAAAGAAAGAAATAAGTGCAATAGGAACTTGATCCCACAGATGTTAGACATGCCTCCATATGTTTCAGCTCTCTGTGGACAGCTTAGTCAAATAACTCGTATAAGAATATCACATTTTGGATAACTATATTTGGGGAAGATTAAGTTCTTCATATTTTTTTATGTTGGTTTTATTTATTTGTTCTGGGGTATTGCTGTTTGTTTGTAGGGTTGGGAGGTTTTTTGGTGTGTTGTTTTTTATTCACAGTATTTATTTTTGTCTTCTCAGAATCACAAAATCACAGAAACATTTGGGTTGGACCTCTAACATCCCCCAGGCCAACCTTTGACTGAGCCCCACCTTGTCAGCTAGACCACAGTACTAAGAGCCACACTGAGTTGTCTCTTGAATGCTTCCAGGAACAGTAACTCCACCACCTCCTTGAGCAGTCCATTCCAAAGTTTAACATGCTTTTTCATGAAGAAATTCCTGGCAGTGTCCAACCTGAAGCTCCCCTGGTGCAGCTTGAGGCCATTTCCTCTTCTTAATGCCTGGAAGAAGAGGCTGATACCCACCCTAGTAAAACCTCCTTTCAGGGAGTTGTAGAGAGCAATAACATCTCCAGTTCTGGGGGTTTGTAGCATACAAATTCCTTAGGCACGCAGAGTGACAAAGAAAGAATTTATTTGTTAGTAACATTCCTTCAAGGGTTTTATGAATTTATCAGCCGTCCTCATTTAAATATGTGGACTATATGTTGTATCTGTAAACCTTTTGTTCCTGTTGTCAGTAATACAATAACAAATTTGAACACTCTCAATCCTTTTGGACAGTGTATTAGTACTTGAGCGCTGAAAAAAAAAAGATCTGATCATTAACATTCCAGTGTTCAAAGACCTAGGAAGCCTGCAGAGAGCTCTGATTGTGCTTTTCTCATTTTTCTTGAAGTTGATCACTGTCTCTGGTTGGAGGGGAAAAAAGGAGTGAAAGGGCTTCAAGGCATTAAACAAAGGTGATGAAATGATTTATTGCTCTGCTTATTTGTACCACATCAGTTTCCTACCCAAGAAGCAGATAATGGCTCCACATCAAGAGATTCAACAGGCATATAAATGCTTAAGCTTCAATGACTGTAAAAAGCAAAGGACATTAAATGGAAAACAACCAGCTGTATTGAAATTAACATTTCAAACATTCTGCTAAGATTATTGGTTAATAAGAGTCCAGCAGCAACATGCCTAATGGCCAAAACAGCCAAAGCAAACTATTTCTGGCACTATAAAAGGACTTTACAAATTGCTATTCATGCTATTCATCGACACTGGTTTTCTTTATGCTAATTTAAAATATAAAACCTGGGCAATTAGAAAGAATATTTCATTACAAAGAAATGCCTTAAAACATTACACTTATAAGAAATAACCAGAGAGTATTTAAAAGTTTGCATCAAAATAATTTTCTCCAAACGTGCAAAATTTTTAGACAAATTCATTTATGCTAATGAAACTTCACTTGACTTAAAGAACATGAATGAAATACTGTAAATATATCAAAATATTATCCTTTCATATTTATAGAATGAAATGTCTCTGTCTAAAAAATAGAAAACTGGGAACTTTAAGACTCCCTTATTTTTCTGTCTTATGTTAAACAACTACTTTAGAACAAAATGAGTGAAGCCTCAGAGAGGCCTGCTTTTTACCATGAATTATAGAAGCACAATAGATAAAAAAGTCAGATGTATGTGCTTATAGTTGGCTAGGTGAATCACTCATTTTGGTGTTCTACAACACAGATTGGTTTGGAGTTTTTTATGTTACCTAGAGAAGCATCCAAAGAAAAAAAATTGTTCAAAAAATCAAAGATTTTCTAGACATCAAATGAAGAAGTTCAAAATTGAAAGTTAAAAAATACAGAACTGATCATTTTCACACTCCTCTAATTCATAATTTCTGCTTGTGCAAAAAGAACATGAACATTTTAGAGGGATATTTTTAGTACCTTGTCAAACCTGCAGCTAATTTGTCCTTCTGTGTACTTTTGAAAAATAAACTCATATCCTTTAGTTGTGTCTAGAATTTTCTCTAGATGATCCATGTATTTATTCTAATGTGTGTCCATTGTTCACTGAAAACAGGGAGTAAAATAGTCTTTTATTATCTGCATGTGTATTAACAGTTCTTGAGATTATTATGCTGTAAATTAATGCCTAATTTTAGAAAAAGTAAACTGAATATTTTGAAAAGCAGCTCTAGAGTCCATTCAGGACCTAAACAATGAAGATTCATAAAGACATCTAGAGAAACAAAAATTGGAAAGGGAAATTATAAAGAACAGCAAGTTGTTAGAGAAATTGATTGTAGCAGTCGCCCACAGCAGCAATATATTCCAACAAGCAGTTTGCAAAGCTTAAGCTGTATACCAACATCATTTGTTCTCTTTATTTACACTTATCCAGTAACTTTTGGAGTACATCTTGATCTTGAAAAGTTGCCTCACATCCTTTCATTTAATATCACCTGTGTGCTTTATTAACTTTCTCAAATCTTTTCCAGTTTATCAATGAGCATATTAAATGGAAGTCAGAACTCTGGCCTCTGGAGTCAGCACAAGCTGCCTCCCATCTTCTTATATAATTGTTAATTTTCACTACTCTTTGTTATAGACTTTTTGTCAGATTTCAGTCCATTGACCATGTTCTCTACAGAATAATTTATAAGAATTTTTCAAGTGAAACATGATGGAGTCAGTGTCTCTTTAATTGCATGTGTTTTTATCTCTGAGAGCTCTTCTAAGATCAAGAGATATTAGGAAATTAAATTTAATTCAGTGTGTCAAATGGTTCATTGGGATGTTAAAAAAAATAATATATGCATAAGATGTCAAAATTTATAACATATCCTAAAAATGTCACAAAATACAGTGTCTAATTCTTGTGAATTGATTGCTCTCCAGACATCGGTCCTGCATATACTGAAATTCTTCAGCCTGAATTGATTTCCATAGAATTGAAAGTGCTAAGTACCATACAATATTGAGCTTTCCACATTTGAAGCCTTTTCTTTTGTATTTTAATGCAGGAAATAACTTAATCACACATGAAATGAAAGGACCACCCAAGCAGTCTCATTAAAGTTGAGATTCCCACTTTCAAGTACTGAGTTACACATATGGGTTAAGGTTTGTATATCAGTATGGTTTTCTTTTAATTCTTTTAATTCAGCAGAACTAGGCCAGCTCAGCTCATCTAATGATGTGTGAACTCACACTTTTTTACTAGGGATATGAGCTCAACTTAAGATGTTTTACTTAATAGTAAAACCTGACTTAATAGAATAATTCTATTCTTCTTTCCCAGAAATGAGTTCATACATTTGAAAGTTTTTGCCAATTTTAGAATTATTCCTTTTACTTGTATTTTTATTGTTTTTTCAGCCTTTGTAAGTATAATATAACATAATAAATGTTTACTTCCAATAAAAAAACCATAAAATAAGTATGCATATTAATAATTTCCGTAACATTCTCACAGAGTGTTGTGCTTAGTTTAGCATATACAATGGGTAGATTGGATCTGATCCTAACACAAAGCATGTGTCACTTAGACCGTAATGTAGGTCTTTGACCTGGATAGCATCCTAAGGGTTCTTATCCACATAAATACAAGCGTGTCATCAGATGGGAAGGGATTTACCATTTCGCTGTTGGTTGTGATTCCATGCCCACACCATTGCTTCTCCTCCACCTTCTTCCCCAGTGTGAAGTGAAAGGTGTTATTATACTCAACTGATAGCTAAGAAAAGGTGTTAAGCTGAATAATTTAATTTTGGACAGGAATAGGAAAAAATTCACAAGCAGCACTAAAGTTGACATACTAATTAAGAGAGTGTGTCCCAGCCATATGTGCAAGTATTTTGCGTCTTTTGTAAAAAAGCAAAGTCAAATAGGTCAGCTTAATACCTGTTGGTTTTAGCTCATTGATGGAATTTTTGCATGGAGAGAAGAAGGGTTCTTATCACCACTTGTGGGTAGCATGACAGGACCAAGAGCATTATCTTGTCTTGCTCTGAGAAGTTTTTCCAGATACTTGGCAGTTGCACAGCTTGGGGACCCAAATGAAAATTGGGGTCAAGGACATCAAATATGTGAATGAACAATGAATTTAAGTACTGATTCAGGCTTAAATATCTGGTTGTTATGGGTTAATGACAAATAAGGAGAAAACGTCAAACTAAAAACTTCCCTCGTCATCTTTTTTTTGAGTAAACTATTTAGATTGCAATTTGCAATAGTAGTTTGTTCCTGCTTGATTTACACTACAGGAGGGTTGATGGCTTGAAAAACTGCCAAACAATGGAGAAGAAAACCCCTTCAACTCATGAAGTTCTTTCCTGCTTTTTCCCCTTGGCTCTCCTTTAAATAGTGATCTTAAGATCATTCGTCGCAGAGCAGTGCATCAAGTTGTTGTAGAATATGTTCCAAAGTTATTTAGCTGTATATTTTGAAATTCTCCTATACATTTTGAAATTCTCCTATATATTTCTACAGCCCAGAGAAATGTATTTGCATGAAGACTGAGGAAAGTCATCCAAAAACTGGGACAGAAAGTAAATCTTATGGAATTGTTTTGATTTACTCTATGCCAAGATGCCAACACTGAACCTCACAGTATTTGAGCTGATTCAAACAAGAGTTTTATTGGTACATGAAGTTGATTAATGTTGTTTGTTCTGTGTGTTATGATTTATAGGTAGTTAACATACGTAGATTTTAAGTGTTGAATTTGCATTTTTGAAAAGTATCATAGCTGGAAAGGGAAATCAAGTAAGGTTACAATCTAAGAAAATCACTGTGAAACGAGAATGTCTATGTAATGTAAAAGCCATAAAGCAAAATCTTCAGTTTTTCTCTAGGAACTGCCAGTTTTAAGACCACCTAGACAAACATTTTCACACATGGGAGAGAGAAGGAAAGGGATTACTTCCAGTGTTCACTGTTGACATCCAACACTTATTCTGCCTTTTACGCACTGCTGTCTTTGAGACTTGATTTTTCTCAGTTTGCATGACAGCAAGTGTTTGGGCACACACAATTCCATGGAACATTTAGCCATCAACAAGCCTTATTTTGGTCCATTTACAGAGAACTGCTATAGCTGTAAGAGCACTAAAGGCAATGTGTAAGAGTTTAAATGAAAATTGTTTTTCTGAAGCCACAAAAACTGCTCTCTTGTGTCCAGTAGTTTTTATGAGCTTTGCAAATAGGCGCCAGGACTGTTAACAGACTGTGATGACATAAGAAACATTGTAAAATACACTAATTTTATGTTAAAGCAATAATATTGTTCATTTTAATAACATATTAACATAATACACTGCTAATTGATAGCACATTAGTTTTTATAGGAAATGGAACTGATGAGAACAAATCAAGTGTATGCTATTCTGTTTTATGGTAACTTCTGCTAAGGACATGACAGTGAAGTCTATAAAAAAGGCTATCAATTACAGTAAAAGCATCAATACAGCTTCTGCAAAGGTTGTGAAATGTAAAACATCTTTTTTCAGGTCATCTGCTTTTGTCATATTTAAGGAGGAAATACTGTTAGTTCTGAAGTTCTTTGAATACTTTCATTGTTATCATAAATAAGCATTCTCTCAGTTTTAAATGGGAGGAGTTTTAAACTGTTAACAAGACCATGCGTTCAAAAGGAGAACTTTGCAGTAAGTCAGACTGGTATAACATACAGACAAAACCGTTTCAAATTGAGGTTTATGGCAGCAAGTCCCTTGAAGCAGCTTAAAGTCTAGTAAAATGATTGATCTGTTTGAATTAACCTCCTCTGAAGTACCAACTTACCTTTCATGTTTAAGTTTTTATAACCAAGTAGAATAAATGCATATGTAGAGAAACATAGCAAAGATTATGAAATTCAAATTGCAGATGCCATTATTGTTACACAAACCAATCTTGCAGAGCTTGCAAGGTAATATTTTTAAAATAAAGTCTGTGATTTCATGCTTTCCCTTTATTTAGGGTTGAAAAGAGTGAGAGCACTGGGAAATGAAGGCTCCCTGGTTCTGCAACAACTTGTTCTTTTCTCAAGTTATCAAAATTTACATGTGTCCTTTCACATTATAGAATCTCTTCAACTTAACACACTTGGTGATTTTATGCACTAAGTGATTCCTTTCGTTGAACCCTATGGCACTAATGACTGCAGAATCTGAACATGTTCTGCAGTTGAATACATTAAGCCTGTTCTCCTGCACAAAGTAGGGAAATGCCATGACAGCTATTAAAATCCCAAAGATATTCATCAGAGAGAGAAAGAAAGGCTAAAGATGCACTTTTAGCATAGCTTTAGCCATGCAGAGATCACTTGTGTGATTCAATTCATACCACTGCACTCCTAACACTGCACTCCTCCCAGCCCCTAGTTGAGGGATGGCAATGGACAGAACCTGCAGCATTGCCTCTGCACCCACCACTGCAGATGTGTGTAAAAATCTAATGTAAGGGAGACAGCTGGATGGACCTGTAGCTATAAACCTATAACATATAATGCAGTAAACATATAGTTAATCAAACCCATCTAAAGCTTGCTGGTTAACCTCTTCCTTCACAATCTTAGGGACATGGATCTCTCCTTCCTGATACTTTATCATATAATCCTTCTTCACAAATTTAGCTTCATTTCTCCTCTGTCTCTTACTCTGAAGTAGTATATTATTGTGTTTCAGTTAAAAAGCCTTACATTTCAGCTTTATTATCCTGAATGGAGTAAAGCATTGATAAGGTTAGTCTGCAAGGGAACTTGAGGTGTTTGCACACTACGGTCACAAGAATTACTTGGGAGATGTTTTTGCTCTTTATTTTTCTGCCTCCCAAAAATACGGAAGCAGTTCTATGGGCTAAGGTAAAAATAAGATGCCTGTGTTGGTATGACATAGCAGATAAACTGGAATTTTCAGGGTTACAGCTTCTGATTTAAACATTTAATATCTAAGACCCAGTTCACTATTCTGATTTTTTTTTAATCTAGCCCTAAGAGAGATTATAATATCCAGCTTGCAAAAAATTTAGTGTAGTTTATTGATGGGTATAAGTTGCTAATTTTCCGTGACATAATCCTGTTGCTCAACATCAAAGGTAGCAAATAAATGAAAAAGTTGGGGAAAAAAAAGATGAATGAGGCTGTCACTGCATCAATCTTGTTTGCAGTCAACTGAGCTCCACACAGACAGGAAAACTCATTTTAGGATTTGGCTTATGCAACCCATATATTCATCTGGATCCCACATAAGAACTTGCAATTTGCTGCTTCATCTGATTTGGAGTTTTTGGAAATGATTGTATTTTCCTGACCCTTCCTGTCAGATCTTAATTGAATGGTTGTTAGAGGGATAAATGTTAATTAAGAATGCTGTCTGCTATGCTCATTTTCCTCTTTCCCTCATCCTGTTCTGCTTAATCAAATTTTAACTCTACTTTAATTATTACTTTACCATTTGGCACTGCTTCATTCCTAAACAAACAAACAAACAAACAAACAAAAAATCCCAAACTCTCACCTTTCCTAAATAAATCAGACTTAACCTTCCCTTAATAAAGTAATACTATCAAATAAAAATGTATTAACTTTGAAAAGCACATATGGTTTCTGCTATTGCATCCATATTTGCTGGGTTTTTAAGTGGTACAGTGTCGGTTTCCTATTTTATTTTCCTATTTTTCTTTTGCAGAACTTTGTATCTCACCTTCCCATACTCAATACACCAAGTATAACTCAACCATCTGTATGTGCCAGCAGGTGCAGTCAGTTGTAGGGTCACCAGGTGTGAATGGCCTGCCTCATAAAACATTCATGCCATTGCTACAACTGAGTCCTTGCAAGCTAAGACATTAACAGGCCTTCAGAGAGTCTTGTAAATCATTTTGCTGCACATTTTGATGAAGTAAAACCCAACAGTACAATTATAGAGAGTGGCTGTGAGCTCTGGCTTCAAGAATAAGGCCTGATGGTTTGCTGTGTATTTGCTGTGTAAAGAAAAAGACTGAACAAATCTACTAGGGTGGGAAGACTGACTTTTCAAACGACCAGCAATGTAAGAGCTGACAGGAAGCAAGGCACAGATTTCTAACACAAAACCCCAGTGGTAACTGATAAGGTGAGCCTTCCAGAGCAAATGAAGTAGGTGAGTTACAATCAAATTTATATATTTGAAGTTTGATTTCATGTGCTTGGCTCAGTTCTAAAATTAATCTCTTACACTCTCGCCTGTTTAGCAAATCCTTTTTGCTGCTTAACAGCTGCTACCTGTCAAATGATAGCTAAGACCCCGTAGCCTCCAGTAAAAGTGTCTTCTCCAGCCAAATCCCCCGTTTCAGCTGAGGCTGAGGGCACAGCCTGAACTTCTATTTATTGTTGTTAGTTTGCTTTTTAGTACCTAAGAGTCCTGCCTAAAGAAGACATTTTCCTTTTCTCCATTGTTGGCTTTTTCTGTCAGGGGAGTGACAAGAATTTCCTTATGTATGTAAATAATCTTGATAGGGAAGGCAACACACAATAGCAGTGATATGTGATTGTCTCCACAGCCTTGTATCTGGGATTAATGCCTGGTTTAAACTGAAAAAGGACATACACATACAGCTGGGATTTCCAAACTTAACTCCCTAAAACAACAAAATATTTTTAGAACCTGTTCTCTACCACTCCTCTGGTGGTCAGTCTGTTTGTGGGAGAGGCTGGCTGTGTGCTGATTTGTTGAGTTAAAGGGAAAATCTGACATTACAGTAACTGTTCCAGAGCATCAGTATCAGGGTTGAATGAAGGATGTGAACCCCAATTCTGGTGGTCAGGATTCAATTTATTGGAGTTTCTTAACAGCTTATATACTATTTTAACAGGTTAATAATGTTCACTACAATGATTAGATTATAGATGTTACAGTCAAACTCATACATATTAAAACATGCTTGTTTGGAGAAGTTTTAATCCCATCTCCTGTTTCCTGGAAGCGGACCAAATCCCATTTTCTGTAATCTCAAAGCACTGTTTGCCCTCGCCAGGGCATTTCTGTCACCAAACCAGTTATACTGATCAGGTCTGCTTCACTGTCTGTCTTCTGTATTCCCACACATCAGTCCAACATCTCAACCCCAAAACTCTGTTCCAATCCTGAAGAAAATGTCTTCAATGTTTTTCCATGCTTTCATGGTGCTGTGAGCTCTGCTGTGCAGGTACAAACTTGCAACATAAATCTGGCATTGGTCAGTATGACTTGGTGTATATGCTAAGCATAATTTTATTAGGTAAGTTTTGTACGAGAAAGAAATAGGATGAATGCATAGATGTATGAGACCTCAATATAACAGTCAAACAAATTGATCAGGACCACCCTGATATGAAGTATGTCCTTTAGTGAGCATTTTAAGCATTAATAGAAACTTATTCCCAGGAAAATACCAATAATCTTGTACTTCCGCTGTAGTGTTAAAATTTGTTAAAGCTGCCCAGAGTTCAGTGTTTTTGCTGTGAAGTTAGCTTTTACCACAATCTCACACGTCTGCTTGCCAGCCTCTTGGTAGCACAAGCTAGCTTTCTGTGTCTTGTCAAAGAGGCCCTAATTAACCTCCCCTCATTGTATGCTGACATGATGCATGACACCTTGTAACTGCTGAAAAGATATGATGAGTTGCTTGTTCCACAGTTCATGTTAGAACACTGACTGGTGGCAATTAGGCCTGCCTGAGGGTTGCTGTTTCAGTTTAGGCTGCTGCCGAGGGACTCGTGGCCATGAGTAAACATCTCTTCTGAAGAGCTGATGCTGGTGACACAGTTCTGTTTCCTCACCAACCAGGCTGCCTGAGACAAATGTATTGATGCATTAAAATCCTACAAGTCGTTCTTTGTGCTACTGTGCCTGGGATAGTGAGACAATAAGGAACAGGTTTTCAAAGAAAAAACTTAAAAAAAATTATTTTAAAGTAAAGATATGTGCACTGAGCAGGAATAATAAATACTTAGTGACCCATTTATGGAATTTTCACCCAGAAAAATGACAATATATTACTTGATGTTAGGTAGTATCTAGGTTTGAAATTGCTGATCTTTTTTATTTCTAATCTTCTCAGTATTCTAATCCTATAATAGTTTTAAACTGTTTCAGTATCATGCATTTCCATGATACAAACTCAAATTTAAACATTGTGCATATGTTCTATTATACTTTTCTACAAGTTTTTTTCTTCCTTTTTCTCTGGCATCTGGTGTTGAGCTTTGAAATTCGCCATTTTTCCATCTCTTTACTTAAAAACCCCGACTTTTCTTTCCTTTTCAAATCAAACCAGTGCTCCAGATTTCCACTGCAATTTTCCTTTGTTGATCCTCTCCTTCCATGAACAGTTGTTTAGTACCTCAGTTAGAAGTTCTCAGTACCAAAGTAGGTAAAATACTATTTAAAGACTGAACAGAAAAAATGTGCTGTTATCTAAATTCTTATATGGTCCTAAGATATTTAAGAAACAAAGCAGTGTTGAATCACTGAAAAAAAATTACTTTCATAAGAAAATGGAAAAAAAATCATCAGAATTTTTTTCTTGACTTTTCTTGCATCCTGAAACTTTAAGGATAATATTTTCATATGAAGGTACATTTTCATATATATATATGAATATGTGTTTTAGTGAGCATTAAGGAAGATGAAACTTCAAATCTCAGTGTCAAATGATAAATGAAAAAGAGTGATTATAATTTGTAGTCGTAAGAGTGGAAGCAGATGGACAGCCATGTGGTGTATTTCACATTGTTTGTTGCAACACACTCTCTACCAGCATTTGTTTTGGCAACAGCACATATGACACATTAATAATATTTGGAATATTTCACAAGACATGAAAACAAAGGTATTGACTACGAGTTAAAAAGTGTCCTTCAGATGTATTCCTAGAGATCTTGTCTTCAGGGATTGTATCAAAACTGTAGCTTGAAATCTTGGAGGAAATAATGAAGAGCAACTAGATCTATACATCTTCCTGGTAGTATTTCCTTCTTTGACTAACTGAATCAACTATCTTAGTTATATGAAATATACTCCTTTTGTTTTGCTCGAAACTCTCTAAATGTATCAAAATAGGTCCAGCTATTACAAAATAAATGGGTGCTGCTTGCCCAGAAGTGGAAAGCACAAGCAGGAAATCAAAAATCAGCAAACTGACAAACTGAACTGCTCTGGGATCTGGGGTAAGGATTTGTCACTTGTAAGTCGTCATGTTTCCTGCTAAAGCAAAACAGAGGAAAGGAAAAAAGTTCTTCTGGGATACAGCAAGAATGTGCCACACACTAAAATTTGTGTTATCTATAGGTTGCTATGCATAAAGTTTTGAATTTGAAATGTTATACATTGCAAAATCAATAGCCTTGTGACAGGTTTTAACCCACCCAAAGGCACAGCTCAGATAAAATGAGGTCTTTATCTGTCACCTCCAACTGATTTGGTGATTCTGGTGTGCACTGGAAAGACAAGGCAGCATAAATAATTATCACGAGGGACTCTTACCTGAAAGTCCTGCTATGCTAGGTGAGATATGAACCACGTCTGCCGTTCTGTAATGGTTTAGACACGCACTGGAAAGAACTGGGTATAAGTTGTTAACCCCAATGGGTGAGTCCTGGTAACACATTTTGGACTGAAGATCAGAAGACAGCGTTACCTCAGGAAGCCCCTGCTAATGGACTTTATAGAGGGTGCAACTTAACCAGACTGAATAGGTGACCAGCAGGATTATGTGAGTGCTGTTGACCATTTAACTCAAAAAACAAGAATACAAGCAGCAGTAGTTCCTCAGTGGGGACTTATCCACAGGGGTCCCCTATGCTGCAGTAGGCTGAGGACAGCAGTCCCAAGGTGGGATGGTCACACATACAGCAAGACAGGACTACAGCTCAGGCACCCAGGGAGATTGCCTGATTCTTGTGCTTGAGGGTGAGAGGCACACACAGGGGCATTGCCTGGTGTGTGTCCTGTTTGTGGCAGACAGATCTTTAGACTGCTACACACATTTCCCTTAGAAAGTGAGCTGTAAGCTTTATGTCACTGTATTGACTGGTTCTGCTCTTGCAGTTACTCCCACACCTCTCCCACCCCTCTAAGGACAAGCCTTAATAGCATCTCTACTGATTTATTTTTTGACCTCTCCTAATCTTTTACCTGGAGAGTAAGGAGGATTTAGAAAAGAGAATACAATGCAGTTTTAAATATTGCCATGCTGACAGAGAGCTTAGTGCTGGAAATGGGACCACCAGTCTCTTCTAACTTAGCACTCAGTGTCATCCTACACATTTCCACACAAAAGAGAGGACTCAGGGATCAGTGAAGCTTCTACAATATCTGTTTAAGAAAGCAAAACAAAAAAAAGAATCTTTTTTACATCTTTAGTGACAAAAGTTGCTTTGAAATGGAAGGGTGACTTAGCTTTCAGGATTAACTTGGTTTAGTTCTTAAGGTTTCCTGGAGTTCCAGAGATGTGCTGTGCCATTTGAGAGCTCATAGAAATGCATTGGAGTAAAACCAAAGGCCCCAGCTAAAGTGATCCGAATTTTGGAATTTACACCGCAAAAGGAAATTTAGTTTCTTAAAATAGATTTTTGTTGTGTATTGGAAGAACAGAGAAAGATTCTCCCTTCTAATTTAATTACTAGGAAGCAATTACAAAATTTCTTCAAACTTACCTTGTTCACATTTTTTTTCATATTCATCTGCGCACTGCAAGCAGCAAATGTCTATATTATGTTTTACATTATTTGTTGCATTATCAAATCATGATAATAGGCTCCCTGGAAGAGAAGCTTTGTCACTTTATGTCACTTTGCATTTTGGGAAGCAGATGGTCGACTTGTCAGACTGTCACTTCCCTTTGAATCACTGGTGATGTCTCTTTAGAGTGGGGACCATTTAAAGAGAGAATTTGCCACTTACAGGTGATACCTTCACTGTGAGTGTGAGATAATGGCATAACAAAAAGTGATTTTTTTTCTCTCTTTGATACTGTAAGAACAAGAATATGTGGTCCAAATAAAAATTGTCTGAATAACATTTTTTTTTTATTTGAAACCCTTTTTCTTGCTGATGATCACAGTGAAATGTAGTTGCTAGTCTGTATACAATTTTTCCACAATTTTTCCATGTCTAGTCTCATTTAACAAGTAAAGCAACCTTGTTGTTTATTTTATTTGTAAATTGTTTCAGAAAAAAAACTCCCATTGTCATGTACAAGTCATAGGAAGTAGTCAAATGAATGCAGTATGATACTGAAATTTTCAAAGTAATTAGCATCAACACTTTAATGTTTCCACATTACACTGTAATATTAATATATTAAATCTAAATCTAAATTAGATGTCAATGTAACTTCAGTTTTAATCAGTATAGGGCTTCATCTGATTTCATTGATAGCTTCTAGTTGTATGAGTAGTAATAACATTCTGCTGCTCTTCCTTATTAACATAAATTAAATTCATCTTTCAGAAAACAGTCCTATCACTAAGATCGCAGGAAAAAGCCAAAAAAATTGTAATGTAATCATACTGACTTCTAAAACAAAAAAAGTATTGTTTGAAATTTAAATATTGAAAATATACTTATGATGCCTTGCATATATAGGATGATGCAATCATATATTGAATATAATGTTGCTATTATACTTGCTTTACTTGGTTGTTGCCTGAGAAAAAAAAATTGACAAGTGAATATATATTTGATTTACATAAATATTTTATTAGCTTATGTAAATACTTGTTTATTTTTTTTCTTAATTGCAGCACAATTTGGTTTTTTCATCATCTTCCACAATTTAGTTTTATCATCATCTTCCAAGTCAACTGCCAACAGGTGGGAATCAAAAAATATATTGCACAGTGTACCC
This sequence comes from Hylia prasina, assembly GCA_013397195.1. Classification (NCBI taxonomy): domain Eukaryota; kingdom Metazoa; phylum Chordata; class Aves; order Passeriformes; family Sylviidae; genus Hylia; species Hylia prasina. Next base: position 172,418 of record VYXD01013586.1, read on the forward strand.
AATTTAAACATTTAATAAGATGCAAAGAGGGAAAGTTTCAAAATAGGTGTTTTAAAATTCTCACTATTCTTTTCCATTTTCCATTCTGTGTGTCTGACAGGATCCTGCATGTTGTGTGCTACTTGTAGTGTTTATTATGGTTCACCCAATTGGTAGGAAGAGTTTTTTGGGTTTTTTTTTCTGCCCGTCCTTTCAGAATTTGACCAGTTTCAGGATGAATGTTTGCAGGAACAAATTTTGATTGTAATGGCTCCATCTGTCTTTTATTAAAAAACCCCAGCCAAGCAACCCAAAATCCAAACAGAAGCAAAAAAAAAACCCCAATCCCCAGGATGTAGGAGCAATACAATACTTCGCTCTGCATGTCAATTTTGAAAATGTAATAGGACAAATTATCTTTAAAAAGACAAGGAGCAAAATAGTTGGGATTGTTGGGAAAGGTCTAAGCAACACGTTTACGTGAATTTAATTTCAATTTCTCAGTAGTTGGTTCTATAAAGAAGACCCTGAGTAATATTGCTTGCTAAGATTTAAATTTAACATACTAATCTGCTTTAATATCCAAAGCACTGAAGTCCAGTGAGGCAGTTTTCCAGTAATGAAATAAATAAATCTGCTTGTGAAAATTTCTGTTAGAGGTGGAGGAGCTGGAGGAGCTGGAGGAAAGAGCTGAGACAGATTTTGGAGGTGAGTAATTCATATGCATTTAAAGTTTCTGCTATCAAAATGTTACAAACTGCCTTTTGTTAGCAGAAACTCTAAATACACCTCAATGGTTATGTGAAGGTAACACCTCAGATGTAAAGCAAAATAAAACATAAAACCTTTGAAACGATTTGTAAGCATGAAGTACTATTAAATGAATTAGAATCATTCATCTGTGTATAAAACCTACCTTTCTATCTATCACTAAGTCATTTTGTTCTAAGTCAGGGGCACACATCTGCCTGGAGAAGTGCAGTGAACACAGAGCCTCTGATTTAACAACCCCAGAGTGACCAACTCTCAGATATGACTCTGGATTGCACAGGTAAGGAGGCTGCTTGCACAATGAGGAGGAGAGCAGAATTTGGACAAAGAAATATTGAAAAATACAGGTTTGCCACTGTTCTCGGTTTTTTTTTTAAAAGAGGAAAACTTTCAGTTCTGTTTCTAATCTTGAGGCCAAAATTAAAAGAAGCCTCTTCCACAAGATCATCAACCCAATCTTCCACAGTAGTTGTGATTCTACATCCATCCAGTATAAAACTATGTTTCACCTCTAGGTCAGCACTCTGCCTTCCAGAGAATAGCAAAGCAGTAATTATACAATGCAATATTTTCAAGCCAATTCTGTCTTCAGCCCTTAGACCTAGAAATACGAAAGCCATGTATGGTCATATTTCTAACTCAATTTTTCCAAGTGCCAGTAGTAGCACATACAATATGAAAAGTATCAGATATACAGATATGCTGACCTGAGAGGGCCACTCAGAAACCCTTTGCTGTAAATGTTCAATTCTTTTTGTGAGTGTTTGGCCTTCTAAACATCCTGAGGTAATAAATATACAGTGCATCTCACTATTGCCATAGCCACACAATTTAAGGTGCAATTGACCTTAATCTGAATCAGATTTCTAAAACAGTTTCCTATATCAGTACACTGGTTATGGAGGATGGTAAAGGAAGCCTAGGAGATACCTGTAAATCCAGGTTTATTTTTGTGAGATCCTGAGGCATCTCAGTTGACACAAAGAACTTTTGCAGCTTTTCTCATCATATGATCGAGGAGGACTGCAGTGCCAAGAGGTTAATCTTCAAGGTGGGCACAAACACAAACCCTTCCTGCACAATTATGTCACTCCTTTCTGATTTTGGTTTCCACAACAGCCTGCAACTTTTCAGAATCTCACATATTAATTAGGGAAAAAAAAATCCAGACAATAAACCAAACAAAATGAAAAGTCCTTTACTTAAATTTTTTTCCCCTTCTTTGAAAGCTTCTGCCATAATTATTTCGCTTGAAACCTTCACTACTGTATGCAGATTTAAAACACATATATGTTCTAAGTGATTTTCAGTAGAGTGAACAGAAATGAACAAAATTATGTTATCTGTAGGCACTTCAGGAATTTATGCAGTAAAAAAAAACAACCTGTTTTGGGTCCATTTCTTTTTTAGTAATTTGGAATATCTCTGCCATTTTCAAGTGCTGGTGTTCAGAGATGCTTTCAGGGAAGAGTTCACAGTGGCTGAGAAACCTTGTTCCCAGAAGATAATGGTCAATTTTGTGACTGCTGGTGTATAAACATAGTTTAGGTTGTTAAGATTGGTTTTCCTCCCTGCCCATTACTTCACATTGCTGACAGCATTACATCCATCATTTTATTGCTAGTCATTCTTTATTGCAATTTTTAGATCTGACTGTCCTGAACATTTTGTACCATCTACAGACTACAGTTCACAGCAATTTTCAAACTAATTAAAGGGAATAGGAAGAAAATTAATAAAACCAGTCTTTTCCTACAGCTGTTGAATAACAACGGGTTCATTGGCAATAATTACTTTGAAAAAACCAATCATTCCACCGGGTCGTTGCTTTTTTATGAAGTTCCTGCAAGCCTTGCTGACACAGATGCTTTTTATGGTTTGAGCTTTTTTCCCTTCTCTTTAAAGGAAGAGGTAATTTCTCAATAGGCCAAAGTGTTGACACAAGAACCAGTTCACCATGTTACATAGATGTAGCCTTAAGTCTCTTATTTCCATGTCTTTAGGATTCTTATAGGAATTCAGCTGTACTTGGACTCTGGTAAGGAGCTATTTATGGTCCAGTGAGATAATATAATCTCATTCTGTGCACGCAGTTTAAAATCTGCTTTTATTTCTTAAAGTGCAAAATTCTATTAAATTTATTCTAAAATTCCCAAAGGATTTTCAAATCAATGTTGCTTTGGTATTGATTTCTCTTGTTTTTGTATGATTTTGTACATATACAGATGGAGAAGATAGAGCATAAGCAAGTTTCAAGAGCCTATTAGAGGTCTTANTTATTAATTTATATTTATATGACTTAATTAATTAATATCAAAATTTTATTTTATTTATCTGTATTTTATTTATATTTATTTATATTATTTATGTTTATTTATATTTATGAATATTTATGGTAGTGGCATCTTTATGATTATTAACATATGCTTCTTCCTATTGGCACTAGTGAGGTGGCTTAATCCAAAATGAAGTGTATGTTTTTTCCCCAGCAGTAAGAGAATGCATATATCTGTATTCTGTGCCTGAAGTAATACATGCTGTAAAGGAACCTTTGCAACTTTTTTAGAATTAATATTAGAAAAATTTAATCACATAGGCACTCAGTAAACATAAAAGTTTAAAAGAAAGCAAAAATATGTAATTTTAAAACATAAATTTGTGGCTCCTGAGACTGGATAGAGAGTCTGCAAAATTAAAATTAATTAAATCAACCTTGGGATAAGTACTGCTGCTACTTAAACTCAGCTATAAAAGTTGTTGTGTGCTCAGAGAATGATCTTAAGAAAAAGCCGACCATATTCTGTGCTGTCAGAGGTACAGTTTGAGGAATCAAGAGAGGAAATGGAAAGATCTTTTGCTCCCAGCTTTGGTGAAAATCCAATAGCAAAATTGTCCTCTGCGAACAATTTGTAATACAAGGATTTTTGTGTGTCAGTGAAGTCCTACTAAGAAAGGTAGCTTTTTCATTGTCAGATATCTTTAACTTCCCAATGGATCAAAGATTTTAGATGATTTTCATTCAGAGATTTAGGAGATCCTGAAATGCCTTTGAAATGGGTCTTCATGCTTGTTTTAGTTTGTGGTGATCATCGAATTGCTAATAATGAGACACACAGGAGAAGAAAGTTCTTTTTAAAAAAATGTGCCATCTGTATTTGAATGTACTCCCACCATATGGAAATCATGAAATACATATCCTAAGAAGGAAATTGGACAACATTTATTGAGAAAAAATATTTTAACATCATCAAGTGCAAAGAACTTGTACCTAAGTTCAGCAAAATACATATTTTTAAAAGCTGGGGTTTTGGTTTTTTGCAAATTGAGATATATTTAATTTTAAAAATCACTTCCACTTTTCCCCTTTTTGACCAAAACAACCATTTTATACCATTCTGAGACAGTTCATCTTAGGGCTGATCATCTCAAAATACTGTGGCATGTTCTTTTGGGCAGCCAATGCTGCAAAGCATATTCATTTCTTTCTGAGGTTGGTTCTTGAAATCCTAAATATTATTCCCCTTCCTAGACAAATCGCATATATTCTAATTAATCAACTTCTCTTTCATCTAATACGAGTCAATCTCTGTTCAGTCCCTTTATCAAGTAAAGAACAAGACAAGAAAACATTTCAGTGCTGGAGTTTAATGATATATTTGAGCTTCCTATTGTCTTAAAACTATCTTCATGTAAGATTCGGACTCATGGGTTTTACTCACATTCACCCAGAAAGGCTAATCCTCCCCTAAACTGCTTCCAAATTATCTTTCACCTACTACCAGTCAGACCTCTCCCTTTCTAAGCCTCTCATCCCCTCATTTTCCTTCTCAGCTTTCCTGCTTTCTTCAGCTGCTTCTTTTGAAATCTTCGCTGACCCTAACATCTTTATGACCTTCCATAACATATTTTTTAATTGCCTTTTGAGATCTCATGTGTGTCCACTCCAGAGTCTACATATCGTGTGGGAGGTTTATGCCCTTAAAGAATCCAAAAGGAGGCAACCCATTATTCAAAATGCCAATTTTACACCCTACTTTTCCATTAAGCAATTTACTTATGGGCCTCCACTTTCAGATATTCTGAAACTAGAGAAGAAATATGAAAAATGTTGATGCTCACTAAAATATCTTTTTTTCCTCCATATTTGTGTTACAAACACTAATACCATTTACACCCTTTAAGCCACTGCTTATCAGAATACACCACTTTTAAGGTGTTACCTAAAAAATTCCTGTCTCTCCTGGCTATTAATTTTAACCTTCTCTATTACCTTTCTGTCAAATACACATTCTGACACACTGATGATAGTTGATAGTGATGTTTCTCTCTGCTAATTGCCTCAAAAATCCATGTTCATGGAGAGTGGTAATTTTTTGTCAAACAATACTGAAGAATGCTGTACTATTTCTTATATTGTGTCCATAATAAAGAGGCAGAGTATTCTTGAACTGTAAAATAGATTTCTTTCTGTTCCCTTCCCTTCTCTGAATGCTTTTAGAGGATTGAAAATTCTCTTCAAATAAAGAAAAAAAGCTTCAGGGATGTTTTAATCTGTTTCCACAGATAATAGCTGACATGAAATTGCTGTGCCAGACAGTATCACAGGAATAAATTTATAAGCAGTAAAACAATATCTCAAGGAATCCAAGACTGCACATTATTAGCATATAAATTACACAAATGAAGTAAACATGCTATTTCTGAGTCTAAGAAAACCTTCTGTTCTTGGTACTGACACATTTAAAACTAAATTGAACAAAAATATCATCTTCAAAATCAATACTGTTATTGATACCTTATGTAATGGAAAACACAGGAAGCTTAACCACTGAAAAATGAAATATTTTAAAGTGCCTTCTTATAGTAATGGACTGGGCTTTCTTGGTACATATAATATGCAGTATTCTTAAATTGTGCATGTGAAACTGTAGCAATAATCTATTTTTTTAGGAAAAAACCCCTTTGTTTCAAAGGGACATTTAAAAATGGGTTCAGTTCAGAAGTCTGTGAAGAAAACACCACCTCTTCAATTCACCCTTCACAGAATGATGGTTAGAACACCTGTTCCTCTGCAAAAAAATTTTTAGCAATGATAAAGAAAATGTTTCATCAAGCCAGAACGATCAAAACCAAAGGATCCTGGGAAGGCCAAAACTATCATTTTTACACACCTAAAGGAGAGTTCAAAAGGGAACTGAATCTTAAATTAGATGCAAAAAAAACTGGCACTTGACTAAAGTTATTTGATTTTAGGTCACTTTATTCAACTCTCACTGAGTACAGCTTAGTATATGATAATTTAATGGAGAGGTTAGGGAATGGGTTAAGTATTATATATCATTCCTTCCATCTCTTTATACTCTACACCTATAGTCTCCCATGTCTAGATCTGACTCTTTCCCTTGGTATATTTGACAGAAAAGAATCTGCTTTTATAAACATTAGTAAGATAAACTCTACTCTGCTGCCTCCAGAGTTTTCTTAGAATTGCATAGCAAAGTATTTCCCAGTGTCACAAAATACTTTCTGCATTCTGAGCCCTCGAGTGAGCACATCAAATCAATAATTGCTAAAGCATATGCTTAATTATGCTAAAAAGCATGTGCATTTTGAAACTGCTGCATGAATTCTTTAAAATTTGTTTAGTGAATTTTTACAACATTGCCTTCCTTCTGTCTCTTCCCTACCCTATTTTCTGAGGCTGAAAAAAATTTCATTTTAAAATTAACCCATGCATCTGAGTCTAAATATATTTTCTGAGGCTGGAAAAAATTTTCATTTTAAAATTAATCCATGCATCTGGGTCTAAATATATTCATTATTTTGATCATAGCATTTTTTTTTCTCTGCACTAAGGATAGAGTCAACTATTTTTGTTCAATGTTTTTATAGCACCTGATACAACAGTAGATGAAAAGTTCTGAGTTCTGGCCTACAAATCCATCACAGTAGGTTGTAAAAGAAATGAAGAGAGCATATAGGGATTATCTACTTGTCATATTTTCCAAAATGAGAAGAGGTTATGAAATGAAATCAACAGATTTGGAACACCAAAAGGAAGTGGATCCTCAAGCAAAAGTTTTAATGGACTGGTTCTGATCTGGCTTCAGAATTTTCCAAATGTTTCCTGACACTGAGGAAAAAAAATATCAGTTAGTCGTATCTATGAGCACATACCAAAATTCACCTCAAATAAATCACCATAGAAGCACTACTCCTAAAACTTGGTCTGTAGGTTGGGTTTTTTAATTCCTTTGTCTCAGGGTCTGAAAATCACAGAAAAAAATCTGAGTTTCTCTCTAATTCTATATTATGTTGTTAGGTAAGGCAGAATTCAGCTTCACATGACCTGCTTCATCATATCACCTCAGTTTTTTTCTAGAGTATGCATCTTATTTTGTGGGGTTCTAAGAGTAAGAACCAGATATTTTGTTTCTTTCACCAGCTATTGTTTTAAGATTGCTACTATAATTATTTACTCTTGACTTCTGGCATGAAGCTTACAGTTATCACAGCTGTATTTCTCAGGCTCAGTGCTAGCTGCTGGGTGATATGGAATGGAATAGGCCACACACTGCTTATCAGCTTAAATCCATCTTCAGGTTGCTGTTGACCAACAGTGTTCTATCTAACTGTTCATACACGGTTTTTAGCAAAACTGGCAGTTTCTAGCTTGTGATCATTCTACCATGTTGAATCAAATGTCTTTGTGAAATTATTAAAGCAACAAATGACCCTGCTTTACTCTCTCAGTCTGTCTTGTGGTCTGACCTAGAGGTTGCATTTGATGAATCATCACTGTCTCTGCAGTTCTTCCCCTGATAGTTCCTCAGGTAATTGTATAATACCCTGTAACAAAATACACTTAGATTGATAAAGCAAACTCTTGGTTCTCCCAGTTGCTTTGAAATCCATTACAAATTAACTTTCCACTAGCAAAAAATTCATAAAAGGTAATCAACTCATAACTGGTGATTGAACTCTGAGAGCAATGAGGAATATTCTGATTATATGTTCTATACATTTATGTCTTCAGGCTTACACTTGAACTTCAAACATGTGTATTGATAAAAAATGAAGTTGTATACTAAGACAGTTTCAGATGACTCCCATTATTGACTTTTATATCTTTCTATTGAATCTCCTTTGGAGTTGGCTCTGATTTTAGCAACATTTTGGGCCAGATGGCCTCCAGAGCCCTTTTCCAGCTTAAAAAACTCTGTGTTGTCTTTATAGAGCTTCTGGGCAAGAATGTTGTTAATCATCATTTTGAATAAAGCATCATAGAAGGCATAAACTGTCTTCCACTATTCATGGCAGACTGGTGAGAGTGGAAATATCTCCAGCAAAAAAAAATATTGATAAGAGAAAGCGTAAACACTGTCAACAGCCTTATCATTTGACCTCTTGTCATTTTTTCAGGGCTTTACACAGACACTTTTTTCCCTTTGGAAAGATTTTTTATCAGATGTGAAGTGGTTTTGACTGAGTGGTCTTACGAATAGGCTTACTCATTTGATTCTTCATGTTAAACAATTTTCTGACATCTGACGAAAAATTCTAGTTTGGTATTTTGTGCCTTGGAGGAACCAAATTGTAACAGCTCTCAAGAAAGAATGGAGTGTCTTTGAAGATGATACAACAATGTTATAATTGTAATTGATATTCCACTCTCCACTGACTAAAAACAGTGGAACATAAGGAATTTCACAGACTGTGCTGCAACTCAAACCAGGAAATCTGTTTAATGAAGCAGCACACTAAGTAGAACTGGACAAAATGGTTTTTTATCTGAAAATGTCAATTCATCAAGTACCAAGTACTTTTAGAAAGTTTTCACTTTTTTATGAAACCTTATTTGGGAACGACAAGTCCCTTTTTCAGAAACCCCAACACTAATATAAAATAAAGATATATATATATATCTGTCTTTTTCTCATACTCTCTTTCCTGTATAAACTTAAAACATTCTTAAAAACCAATAAGCACTAGATAATAGTTTGAACATGCCTTCATTTATGACTATAGGATGAATTAAAGTGAAAACCTCTTCTATCAACCAAGGAAAACAAATTGAATTCAGTAATTCATTTTAAATAATGCCCTCTCATAAAGACTACATATAAAACTGTCAGAGGTGACTGTCACACGATCATTTTATCCATTCATGTAAAAACATTAGCTCCAGAAGTTAATTCCTTTTTCCCCCAATAGGAAGAAAAGCTAAATTTGATCTCCTAAATACATCTCCCTAAACCCAACTGCCTCTACTCCTGAGACATATTAGACTTGGCTTTGGACATAACCACCACACACAATGCAGAAACAATGGAGATATATTTGCACTGCAATTAAGATTTTTTGCAATATAATTATAGGATTTGAGCAAAACATTGGAACATTTTTGGTCAACTATTTTGATTTAGCCAAAATGAGAGAAAGATGGAAACCATATGAAAATATTTGGAAGTGTCTAAAACCTTTATTTTCTTTAATTTCACGTATTTGTGGACTTCTGTCCTTTATCTGAGGCATTAATCACTCTACTGCTGATTACTCATGACATCTCCCTAATTATCAACATTTCTATGTAGATTAAACTAGGAACATATCTTGTTGAATAATGTGGAAAAAATCCTTAGTCTTTCCTGATTGATTAAAAGATTTTTTTTGCTGCCTTTATGTCTCTGAAGTTTGCCATGCAAGTGCCACAGCCAACGGGAAGCTCTGCCATTTTTGTTTTAGATGGTATCAGACTGGAATTTTCTGAGATGCTTACCCTATCAGCATATGTCTCCTGTTTACCTCCTACATATAGTTAGAAGAGCTCTAAAGGTGAGGTCGACATCAGATCTGGACATTAGCTGCTATGCTGTCCCTATCAGTAAGCAATCTATGCACTGATTCCGCATATGCTTCTCTCATGTGCCTTATTAAAATTAACTGTTCTGTACAGAAGCATTGATTTTCAATGGAAAGTGTCAGAAAATTCTAACTTCCTTTTGAAAAATATATTAACAAGATTTTCCTAACTTTAATTAGTATGTATAATTTTAAAGAATCTTTGAAAAAAACTTAATCCTGTTTCCAAATAAAAGTGATGCTGTGCAGAATTGCACCATGAAAACTTAGACTAGCACTGTTTCCTTAATAAATATACTTTAATCTTTTCAACTTAAAATAGAAAAGAGAAGCATCTGTTCTTGGACAGTTTTAATTCTTTTTTGTTCTTGGACAATTTCAGTTCTTATTTTCTTCTCCATTGTGCCAAGCACAGTTCTCTTTCACACAGGAAGCTGAGCCAAGTGCTGTGCTTATTTTCACAAAAGAGGTAAATCAATACTGAGCCCATTTTCTTCGCAGGAATTATATTGATTTGTACCAACGGAGGATCTAGATCAGTGAAAATATGTGTTGATTAGTGATTGTCCTCAGAGCTCTCCATTCATAACCTCTCTTTCAAACTTGAGCGTAGCTGATCTTCTCTCTGATTTAGTAATGCAAAAGGTATAAGTTAACCAAGATATCTTGACATTTATTCATAGTCCAAGCGTTACACCTAATGCTTCAAATATTAGTACTTAGGAGAAGATTCAGTCCTTAAATCACTTCAAAGATTTTTTTGTTTGTTTGTTTGTTTTGGTAGAAAGGCCACAAGGTAACAGAAGTATCCATTCCCCTGGCGTGGAAAACTTAAGAGTATTAAATTTTCCACCTAGTTTTGCTGCTCAGATATGCTTTTATATGTGCTAAGTTATTGAAACAAGCACACGCATTCAAAAAGAGGTTTTTATATATATAAATATTTTTATGTCTGACTGTCTATTCAAGGGAAATAAATCTCCATTTTTTTTCAAGAGGGTATCATGTTAAACAAAAATAAATTAAAGCTGACTCAATTTGGAATTTTTTTTTTCCCCTGGGCTTGGAAAATATATTATCTCTGTTAAAAATTATTTATATACTTTAACTGATTTGCTAAATATGCCACACAAGTGTAAATTTTTCCTCTTAAGTTCTTTTTAGTGGAAGGTTCCAAAAATAACATCTACTTTACAATTCACACATTTCTTCAGAAGTGTAAATTGGGAGGAAAAGCCTGTTCAAGAAAATTGCATGGAAATATGATGCCTCGTGGTTGAAAGACAATGCAATTTTTTTCCCCTTCTATACTTTGATACAATTGAAATTGAGTTCGTGGATGGCAACTTCCCTTACAAAACATAAGTACTTATGTTGCTATTTTAATATCAAACATATTTTGTTGTCTTGGTGATATAGCAGTGATCACCACTGAAACTGACAGTGTCCAAAAGGTCATAACTTTTTCAGAGAAACAATTTCCAACTTCATTTGGTTTCTGACTTTAATGTAAAAATAAAGCAGTTGTTTCTTTGGAGTAATGTTCAATACAAGAGTGGTGGGACAACCTTGGTTGGCTGCCAGATGCCCACTGAGCCTTTCTCTCACTCACCTCCTCAGCAGGACAGGGGGAGAAAATAAGATGAAAACCCTCATGAGTTGAGATGAGGAAAAGGGGAAACACTCACCAAGTACTGCAATGGGCAAACCAGAATTGATTCAGGGAACTTTAATTAATTTAATTAATTCTTGTCAACTAATAACTGCTGGAGTCACAGACAAAAGGGTCAGATGCTTTTCCATGTCCTCCATCAAAATTTTCTACCCAAATTTTCTAAAATATTTTTTGTGTATATTTATTCCTCTATTCCTTTCTTCATGGATAACCATGCAGTTATACTCTCTTTTTGTCACCAAGTCCCATGCTCTAGATTCTACAAACCTTTCAGAAAATAATTGATCCTGAATTAAAATTTTGTGATGTGCAAAAAGACATGGCTCATGATTTCATTTTTTCTTTTTTTCTGCAACCCTCAGACAAGGAGTAGATCAGAACATATCCCCCTTCCTTACCACTCAAAAAAAGGTCCTCTTGGGAGTGTTTTTTCTCGCTTCATTCTCCTTGAAAAAACGGTTGCCTTCCATATCAATGGGTCACATTACTGAATCAGGTGCAACTAAGTTACGAAATATATTAAATATCTGTAATCATGTACTAAAATTTTTATGTTTTTATGTGTTTTTATGACTTTTTGCTTTAGAATTCATACATCTGAAATCTTAAGTTGATTTGTTTCACTGTTTTCTCTATTGTGTTTGTTCTGTGAGCTGATTATTAGCAACCATCCACACAATTCAGGCCATAGTTTGTACATCTGTGTGTGCCACCTGATGGCTGCTGCCCAACTAGTGAAAGGTTCTCCTGAAGATTCTCACTGAGTTTCAGTGACCAAAACCTTCTTTGCTTCTCTTCCTGGTGTCCAGCTCCACACAACAATCTTTATTCTTTTTTCCCAAAACCTATTCTGGAGAAGAGCATTTTTATTTTTTCTGCACTTGTTTCTAATTTCTTCTTTGAAAGCTAATTTACTTGGTTTGTGCGGATGAAGTGTTTTCTGAAACTAGTACTCTTTCTCTGCATTTTGAATGAGAACATTAATATCTACTTATCAGGGTTTTAAGCACAATAGCTTTGAAATTTAATGTTCCATAATCCAGTCTGAAAAGAAAAGGAAAGAAAAAGATTTTAATGTTTCAGCATAGAATTTGGTTAAAATGTAGAAAGTCTTAAAAGTTTGTATCTGCACATTTCCATATATTCAAAGCATGAAAAGATCTTTTTCCCCAGAGGGTACTTGTCTGCTTTTTAGTATATCAAGTACCTCATGACTGCATATAGAAGTTTTATCATGTGAATATATCAATTATTTTATACCAACAAAAAAGAGCACATAAGCAAGAAATCTACAGTAGCATATAAAATAAGATAAATTTTAGTCAATGAAAATACCAGAAAATAACACGTTTAAAACCTAAAAGTATTTAGAATACATAAATTAGTGTCATCATGTATACGGCTATTGATTTCTATATATTAATTAATATATTCATGTCTGTCAGCTCCTAACTTGCTTTAAGAAATTGATGGGATAATCTTGGGCAGCAGGCTGTGATTAATAAATTGTGATAATTCAGGTTATATTAGAACAAGGTTTCTTGCAATCACTCATCAAGGACATTAATTTTCAAAGCAAGTTTTTCAAAAGTATCGTCAAATAAATGGAAAGCTTGAAATTTGTGGAATATTAGTCTTTGACATAAATTTGATTAGAGAATTCAAGACAATAATTCCTTTAATATTAAAAAAGTTACAGAATGTGTTGATTAAATTATAATGTTTTTCATTACACATTTTTTCATTGTCTTCAGCTCCCCAATAAATGTAAGTAGATTAGGAAATCAGTGCATAATATAAACTTCTTTAAAGATTGTTTAATGAATCTGAGAAGCTGAATCTATGCTAGCATATCATTATAGAATAACTCGAAATCCTAAGTCAAAAAACTGAATTAGAGCACTGAAGGAAAAAATGTGAGTAAAATTATTTATGTACATTTTTCTTAAGGAAGCCGCCTATAAACCTTAAAGAATTGTTCTTTTTGACTAGTGTCTGGTGAGTGAAAAGAAGTTATTTTAAAAAGTTAGCTTAAGCTGGAATAAAAAGTGATAATTTAAAGTTATCCCTTTTAATATGAATCCATTGGAAAGAAAAGTACTATTGCAATTCAAAAAGCTGATAACAGGAAATATTTGATTATTTGTTCTGAAAACTGACACCGTTACTGACAGGTATTGAATAGGAGCAAGATTTTCAAAATTAAAAAGGCAAAAATTTCTGAAATAGTCTCTATTATTTCATAGAGAATTATAATATTTTGTTTTCTGTTTTTAAAAATATATGGTATTGAGTCTTTGAGGATGTCCTCCATAAAGTGCTCCAAGGTGTCCATAGAAAAAAATTAGCTTTAATAAAGAATTTATATGTGCTAGAGTAATACCTACAGATTTTAATTTATTGAACTTTTATTGCATTTTCTATTTTTTAAAATAAATTATCTTTGTGTGAGTAGGGAAATAATGAAACATTTACTGAAATAGTTGTTCTGGAATACACTTTCTGAATCACTTGATATCTGAATTTTTACTTCCTCTTATGGTTTTTATTCTGTAATTATGTCGCTTTGCTGAAAAGATGTAAAAAAGAGAGAAGAATCTTTTTTCTCTTCCTAATATAAAATTTCTGCTTTTTAGGGGTTTTTTACCTCTTTCCAAAAGAGCGTTCTGAAAGAAACTATCAAATCAATGAAGACTGGTCACAAACAGAGAATATCTGTCTACTGGGCAAAGGTCAAAGAAGAAAATGGGCCCTGTGTATGGGTAAAGATTCCCAGGATCAAAGATATCTCATAAGAGGATGAATCTTAAGCATCTGGGCATATTGATTTTTCTACAAGGCTTGGAACAGATCCTCAATTACTTGCGAGGCTAAATCTGATTTTTAACTCTCTGGAGTTAAATCACATAACCAACACTAAATTAATTACTTGAAGTGATACATAGAAAAGACAAAAAGCAGTGAGGAGACACCAAAGGATCTTTTCCAGAATATTCTAGTGTTATTTAAAATTATATTAATGTTATTAATGCCTAAAAATAAAGGTGGCTTTTCTATTTGCAGAACACACAAACTGTAGAAAGCTGCAAGTCTAACAGGGAACCGGCTTATAATTAAATTAGGATTATAGACAAAATAAAGATTTGGATAAAAAGCACTGTTTGGTAAGAGCAAACAAAAATTTCTCCTAATGTTGTAGGAATATTCTATAGATGGAAGACAGAGAAAGACAAGCAAGTCCATTGTATACAGAGTCTATAAGGCATAGATTGTGAACTGCACAAGAGTAAATAACACAACCTTGAAAAAAGCAGACAGCATCCCAAGACATAGAAACAGTGCTGTCTGTAAGATACCTGCAGCCATTCCTCTTTGCTGCCCGAGCAGTAAAGGCATCCAGCATCCAGTTTTTGAGCTTGGTAGCTCAGGGCATTTGGTGCAACTGAATAAAGTTCACAGAAAGTAGAAATAGTGATAATATGAGCCATGAGGAAATGTTGAGATAATTCAGTTGCTTATACCTGAGAAGCAAAATCTCAGGGATGATCTTATGATTAGCTACAAATTTGAAAAATGTAATTTTGGGGTATAAGTAGAAAAAAAAAAAAAAAGAGCTACAGACAAGGAAAACAATTAACGCAATAGAGATTTACACTAAACTTCTGAAAGCAAAAAGATAAGTACCTCTGGGACACACTGCTTTAGGGAATAAAAGGGAAATTTCCATCATAGTAAATTTTCAGCAATAGATTGGGCAAATGAGATTTATCTTATTATTCCTGGGTTTGTAATTGTGGGTGGACCACTGGGCCTTCTGGTGCCTCTTCCAGGTCTGCACACTTTGCTTCTCCATGTTTTGTAGGTGTCTCTGAAAGGAAATTTTATTCTGCTATGACTGTATCACACCAAACTTTGGCTAAAAAACATGAAGCAGATTTGTAACTGGAATAAATTAGAGCACTTTTCCAGAAGCAACCAAAACTGAAGTACTCTTTGATGAAATAGTGTCTCTCACAAACAGGACTGATGTAAATTTATTTACATCAGTGCTGAGTATTTTAGCAGTTTTGATCTAATGAAAATCTAGTTGAGTCCTGTTCTACTGTTAATATTTTCTGTCTCTTGTCTGAAGTGAAATAAATTTTTATCCTTAACAAAGAATACTTTTTATATTATTACATTTGAAATATCTATAGATGCTGCCTAACCAGACAAATCTTTCTTTCTTCCACTCTTTCTAGCAAAATTAAGGAAATGTAGTATATATTTACTGCTTTCTCTTCTGCCCATGTCTGTTTATATTTGCACCCTATTTGGAGTTTAAGATTTAACCATGACCCAAAAGAATTTGAATTTAGGAGACTGCAAATTCAGATGGTCAGCAATGAAACACATGTTGTCTAATCCAGTGAGGTTCACATGTAAGAAGAGGTTATTATTAACCAGTAAGCTGACACTTTCAGTTACTCATCCAATAGATGCTGTGTATATTACATTTTATTATTATTATTATTTTGTAATAACTATATATAATGAAAATATATGTTTAATTCTTAGGCTATAGGGAATCTTGCACTGTAGAAAACATTATGTGCTGAATTGCACTCGCAAGCAAATTCTAAGGAAACAAAATGAGAGAAGATGATTTATTTTTATTTCAGAGGTCTACAGTGTACAGCATGCCTAACTATAGGATAACTACAAAACTCCTTTTATAGCACACAGAGAGAGATGGACACTTTCACAGTATGACTTCAGGTAGGTGAGTTGAATCACTCTTGAAGAATATATTTCTCTCTGTGGTCTTCTAGAGGGATGTAGGGTGGTTGGAGAAATTCTGATGTTCAGTTTTTAAGAATGTAAGGTAAGGTTAGATGAATCTCTATGTCTCATCTGTATCGTGGAAAATAGCTTGATCTATGATGGTGGCTTTGCAATGAATTTGAAAAGAAAAATCTAGACTTGAAAGCAGAACTCTTTTAGACTAGGCCAGTGCTTCCCTGTAAAGCTGAAACAAACTAATACTAAGAATGTTGCATAATTCCTGCTGTAATTATGACACACATACATAGGAAAAAATTATTCTCTCCATCTGTCAATTAAAACATACTTTCTTGGTACTTTTGTGCACACCACTCAACAGCCATTTTAATAAAAGTTTTCATCCTCATCTAATCTGAAGAATGCTTTGGTTTAATACTTATTCTGCTCACAGATACAGCAACAATGCAGTTTCTGTACTGACTCAAATTCACTGGAACTTAAAAGCTGGAATCCTTAAAGTCATTTTGTCTAGAACAGGTCTGTGGATGAGAAAAAACCCCAAACTTTGTTCTTATTAAGGAACGTAAACAACAGAAGTAGGAAAGGATAGAGAATAAGACTGAAAATGTATTTCAGAGAGACTCTCATGCATCCTTCTCCCTGAGATCACCAATATTTTTGCATGATGGTCTTAACATAGTGCCTCCCAATGTCACTATTGAAGAGCTGTTTTTAAGACTTAGGTCTTTGCTTAAGAGATTAAATGGGAGTTCAAGCAGTTTTGAAATGCAGCTGTGGAGTTTAAATAATTATGAAAACTTTCTTATTAATAAGAAGGAGAATAAAAAAGAAGTAAAAGTGTCAGTCTGAAATTTTCTGTGCTCTTTTATTCATACTCAGTCCAAGAATCTACTCTGTGCACAACCTATCTACAGTATGTATGATGCGTGACAAAAATCTGTCATGCATGGAAAGAAAAGTATGCTGGAATTTTTCCTACATTTTTTTCACACATATATATCATCCAAAAATGTGGTGGCAGTATGGGGCATGAAAGTAATCTTAAGGCAAAAAATAAGTGAAGTGCAATGCTGAAATTAGTGGAAAAATTAAGGATTTGTATTGTTGTAGATGAAATCAGATTTTTTTTCATCATGTGTGTCTTTCCCAAATAAGAAAATATGATTTTTACCCTAAACTGAAACTGGGGACAAAGCTTGAATATAGTGGAAGAAGTTTTTTCTTTTATTTTAAATCCTAATGGTGCCAAGAGATCACAACACTGAAACATATTCAAATATCTTGCTGCTTTTTAAGCAAAACAAGTAACCTTAATTTAGGAAAATGTCCACTCCCTGCACTTTGAGACACTTTTGAATAAATTGGATCTGAAAATCTGACCAGTTCTGCCTACCTTGTTTTAAATATTTCACAGTCACTGATTTTTTTTTTTTTGTCTGAAACTCTAAAATCCAAATAAACACAAGGAATATCGTAGAAGAACAGATTCTCCTTCCTAAGCAGTGCTGTTTAAAATATGTTCATTTTTCTTCAGAAATAATCATATTCAGAAAAGTCTGTCTTTATTTAATTTCTCAGGGGGTCTTTATACATTGGGGTGATAAAGAAGGGAGAAGGTTTTAGATTCAGAAAAGAAACTATTTTATCTTCTTCTATAAAATAAGTGAAAAATCTAAGCCAGCTGCAGTACAGGATTTACTTTCCATTTCAGATTTGAAATGAAAATTAAGAAGTGTTATATTTCTTAAAAATAATGAGTGGGAATATCTTGATATTTATATACAGTTTTACTCATCAGAAAAATATCCTGAAAATTATTTTAATGTTGTTCCTTTAATGAAATGCAGAAGGGCTGTATTTTAGCTCAATTTTCTCTTATCTCTATATATATTTAAATAATGAATATCAGATTATATAACACAAGGATATAAAATATCAGTTGCTTTATTTAAGAATCTCTTACTAGCCGAAAGGAGACTTTTGTATCAACCAAAAATGTAGTCCTTTCTCCTCACTTTCTGAAAGAGTAATTTTCCTCTGTGAAGATAGCCTTTTGTGTCAGCAGGATGTCCTAAGACTTATTTGAACATTATCAGTTTTATTGTACTATAATGCTTTCCTACTGTTATTTTTTATGCTTTTGATAGTCTCACGTGGTCGGCGTTTTCACCTTGTTTGTGACTGTTTTTGAGATGATTACTTACATATGATTATTTCTCGACTATCCTTCATTTAAAAAAAAATAGTTTCACTGTTCTTTGGCTTATCAGTTTCTATTTCCTTGGAATTTTAGTATCTGTATGGTACATATGGACCCAACCATGGACAGCAATAAGCAAAATTCATATATTCACTGGCCTTTTTCAGTAAGTAAAACACTTTCTCTCTCTTGAAACGATGTGGTTTTGACTATTTTTAGGCCAGTCACAATGACTTATATTTCCAAATACCCACTCTTTTACTAGTCTGGATTTTTTACATCATGAGCATATTCCATGAAATTATTCTGTTTTCAGTCACTCGTTTCAGTAGTTCTGAAATGGATGGCTCAAGCTTTCAATTGAAATTTAATCATCACTTTAATATGTTTTAGAATCTCTTTGCATTGAATATCTCCTGTACTATTTAAAACAGTTGTCAGTACCTATCTCTTTGTCTTTTCAATGTAACTTATAATCAGTTAGGCCATTGACTTTCCGAGTAAAGGCTAGCATGTTCAGTTTAGTTGTAGCTGATACTTTTTGCTATAGATATAATAAAAAAAAAAGAGAGACGTATTGCTACATGGTGAATTAATATGAATCAAAGGAAAATATCAGTCAGAAATAAAACCTGCCTCATACTAGAATTCCTGTGAGATTTCTAAGACAGGAAATGAAACATTATTCTCTGGAGTTAGTGTATTGAAATGGAGATTATTTGATATTCTCTTTATTGATCTAGGCAGCAGTAAAAAGTCAATTTTGATTAATTTTTTTAATTACAACTGAATCATAACACGTGAAATACACACACACATAAATCCACAAATACAAAATTAGATAGACAACATATGTCAAGTGATCTGGAAAGAGACACTTGTATTTAAGAAAATGCAGCGCACTTTTGCTTGATAAATCTTAATCCTGAAGATTGGAGAAAAGATAGAACAAAATGAGTGAAGAGGAGAGTAAAACTTTGGAAAATGACAAGTTACAAGAAAAAGGAACACATCAGTCACAATAAACTAAAGACTGGTATTGAAAACACATTTATAATCTGAATGTGGATCTAATCTTAATCCATGAGGTATTGTATTTTATACAGCCTTGCTGCAAAATTCTCTGAAAAATATATGAAATTGCCATTATTTTAACATAAATTCTAAAATGAAAGCAAATCAAACACAAACAAAAATTACATCAAAGAATAGACAAAGTTATGTAAGAGAGGGAATAACAGAGACAGCATTAAAGGCTATGTAGACTTCTTTATATCTCAAGAAATAAAAAAAATCACTAGAGGTTTAATTACCCATCTGTCTCATCCCTCTCTCTTAAATACTTCTGAGAAACCAATCATTACTGTATCCAAGAACCATGTAAGCCTCTATTATAGTCTATCAGTTCTTTGAAAAAAAATCTTAACAGAAGAAAAAGATGCTAGGAAGACTTTCCTGGCACTGTTCTGTGTAAATCTGAGAGGTTGCTTCCTATAAGGATGACTGAAGTGATACCTCTCTCATTAAAAGCTCTGTCAGAGGTTCCTTAGAACCCCACAAAAACTTGAGCCCCACAAAAACTTGGCATACGTTTGTTGTGGTTCTTTGACTGCTTATATTATATACTTGGAGTTCTTCCTCTAAGAAACCCACTATTTTTAGGGCCTAAACAGTTTTTAATGCAGACCATGATTCACAACATACTTTACAGGATGTTGTATGAAGCACAGAAAGAAAACTATCAGCAAACCATTTCTGGATTTATAGCACTGTATTAATAATTCGGTGACTAATTTTTTGCCCATAATTTCTGGGAGATGGTAATTGTTGTTCACCATATGTGATTTATCATTAAATTTCATTTGTTTATAGCAAAATTCATTGAGTCCCATCATGTCAGAATCCATTTGCATTATAAACTGTAGAACACAGACCAGCCTGTTAAAGGTACTCAAACACTTAATGATTGAAATGCTAGAGTGTAAGTTTTGATAAATTTAATATCAGCAGCAACTGAAAAAACCCTAACATGTATTAGCATTATTTTTTCTCAATATCTTTCTGTAATTATGGAGTTCATATCTACCCTAGGCATAAACCCTTCATAGTAACCATTAGTCCACAGCTATAAATTCATGTGTTACAGCTAGCTAAAACAAACATTCCTACCACTTGTTCAGGTTGCCAAAAGCACTTCGGAGACCTGTTCAGGTTTTAGTAAGAAACTGAAAGGTCTTTTTATCCTTGCTGTATATTGTGCTCTACTAGTCATTATACACTTGTCCAACACTTTCTTGTTCCTCTCTTTTCCTGTATTATCTTCCTTTGCTTTTTGTACTTTCTTTTACAGATTGTAAAATTTCATTTGAAAATTATTGGTTTTATTTCTACTCATATTTTTCCCAGAATTTAGGTCCTTATAACAGCAGTGATTCACACTCCATCTGTTCCTGCAGCTCATTTGCTAACTTTTGTTTCTGACATTCATCTATGTCATCTATTTCATCTGCTTGCTCATTTTGGCACCTCTTATGTCTCTTGATAAGGTATTCCACACTACCAAGGTTTTACATGGTCAGATAATGGGATTCAGTTACATATTTGAACAATGATCTGTCTCTTGTAATCTCTACTATATCAGCAGCTCATCATGTTCTTGATCTGTTAAAACCATTTCCATCCTGTGTTTAAAAAATTACATTAGTTAATTTGATTCATGTGAGACTAATCTAGAAAGCTCCAAATCTATTGTATTGTTCTATGATACTAAAGCCCAACTGATTTCAAGGATGAACTGAACCGAATTGAATGAGTTCACTGATCTTTCTCAAATTATGTGTCTCTATTCCATTCTTGTCAGTAATCTATTTTCCCACTTTAGCACTGAAGTGCTCTTTAATCTGTAAAACATGCATTTTAACACAGTTCAACACCTATTTTTTTTCTCTTGCAGCTAGCACTCTTCAGTGTCATTGTTCATGTACAATATTCTGTGGTACAGTATTAGGACTGTCTGATCCTGAGATAGATTGAAACAAGGAAAAATGGCTGGATTTGTTCTTCTTGTTTTTCTTTTTTTTTTGTCAAAAAGTGTTCAAATTACAACTTTTCCAATCAAATGTGTGTGTTTTTGTGATACAGAAAGCTCTTCCCTGAAGATAGTGTGGTCAGAGCCAAAAGAGAGGTGTAGGATTCCATGCTTTTAGGGTGCATCTCCAGAACAGTCAGGTACAGTTATTACACCAGACATTGCACATTAATTTAGTTTATATCAGAGAGGAGGATGGGCTTTTTAAACTGTTAATCTAATTTTTTCTCACACCAACTTCTAGGGAACAGGGAGATCTCACTATATAAATCTGGCTTCTTAAAATGACACAGGCGAACATACTACTTTGATTGGTGTCTGGGTATTACTGATTTTAGTTATTATTTTTTCTGACACGCCATACTCAGATGAGCCCATTGGCTGAAAATTTGGCTAATTACACATACCATTCACACTTAAGTAGCCCAACAACTTCCAAACCTCACTGGATCAAAGATATTACTTACAAAAGAGGCAACATTAACAGAATAAGGAATTTTCGATCCTTTGCACAGATGGTTCAAGCTGGTGATTCTGAAAGTTAGTCATTTTTAACTACTGTGCTTAACAACAAAGTGTTTCCAGAGAATCAAGAACTATGAAGTTATTAATATTTTCAGGCACTTACTAATAATTTATAATCAAATATCCATAAATACCTGACCTATCAGCAGACAGTGTTCAGCATTAGTCTACAGCATGATTTGGATCTACAGCTGGGAATCATAGCAAAGGACTAGGAATCTACTACCACAGCATCCTCACTTTCTTTAAAATCAATTAAAGCACTTTGTATCATTTTACTACATACAAAATATCCCACCAGGGTTTTTTTTTTCTGTATTTTCTCCAATCATAAAGAAAACAGCTAATCTTTTATTCACTCACAGCATAACATCCTGCTCTTAGACAACAGAAAATTTCTTTCCCATGCTAAGATGTTTGCTTGACATTATCCAATATGAACATAAATTACAAAGTAAATGTTACATGGTAAAGATATCAAACTAGTTGTTCCTAACTTATTTTAACTACTGAAGGCAGGAGGGCTTGAGATATGTGCTTTCTGTCCTGAGAATGACTACAAAGTTTGGAGTAGTTTATGGAAGAGTGGATTATTTAGGGATGAAATTGTACATGTGGAAATGAAGACTCATCCTATTCAATAATCAGAGAGCACAGCATTGAATGGTCTGGAGGTAACAATCCATAACAGGCATTCTAGTGTGGGAAAGATCCACATTATTTTATGAAGAGAAGAGAGAGAATGTTTTCTCAAACACTTAAATTTCTTTGTGTGTTTGAAAGTTATTACATCCAGTTTTTTTTTGTGATGAGAGGAAGGATACATATATAATTTCAGCATTCTTCTTATTGTATCAATCAACAATAAGATTAAGCAGTGAGTTTAATTTTTTTTCCACAGATTTTAAATCCTTTAAAAGGTAACTAATCTCTTATTGTCCTGCATTTATTAAAAAAAAAAAAAGTACATTTCTGTGTACTTTTCTAACAGCTTGAATCATAAACATGTATATTTACAAATATATAGAATGTATATATTTATTTATATTCTTGACTTTAATCTCCTTATGTTATTTATACAGAGTAAATACATATCTTACAGCTATACAGAGATCCATTTGCCATCAGTTCTGATCTCTTCATCTTTTCCTAGTTATGCATGTCTTAAAAAAATTCAAAAATTCTTCTTCAAGAAAATTAGAGGCAACTGATCTTTTCTTTTAGAAAACAAGAAGCAAAATAAATCTCCCGGTAACAGAAAGCACCAAATTATTATTCCCCCCACCTGACTTTAGGAAGACAGGACCATTAGGTTGCTATTCAATCACTGTATCCAAATGCCTTCTGCACCTGCTGTTCATGAAGTTATTAAGATCTTATAAATGCAAGAAGTTTGTGTGGTACTTATTTACCAGTGAAACCTAAAGATCCAGATATTTCTTGTGAAATATTTCTTGGACTACTGCTTAATTCTTAAACTATTCCAAGCTGAAAATTATTTTGGAGCAGGGAGTATCAACAATAGCCAGATTTACCACAGTCCAGTTGTAGCATCCATACATTCACAGTGTAAGAATGTTTTTTTGGTGACAACAGGCTGCAGAATATGATCAAAATCAAGGCCAAGCAGGCAAGAGAGTTTACTAAGCTTGATCATAATAATGAAATTCACAATCCCAAGTGAGGTGGTTACAATAGCATGCAGACTGGAATCATACTAGTTTCAGAACTGGATCTGCAAGTCTACATGTACAAAAGAAAATGTGTTTGCAATGCCCCAGACACTGCTAGATGTCCATTCAACAGCCACAGAACAGGTGAAGGAGATGAGGGGAAAGGTAACATCTACATCTGTGTGCTAGATTGCAAATGTATTTTAGCAGATAACACTGTAACACAAAATAAACCTCTCTTTTTTATACTCTTATTTAATTTAACACTCTCTGTTGAGTAGCAGCCCATCTCAAATAAGAGTGAAGAAAATATCCTTTACATCCCAGCCTAGTTTACCTCTTGGGCTTTAGGACATTTTTCTGGAAGGTGAGAATGTGTGCTGGACCATTCTTCTTTTGAAGTCGAGACTTTCCCCTGTTGAGACTTTTCCCTGTTGACACTTCCAAATACACTGAAGCCAGCAAAATTAACTAGTGATAAAATCAAAGAACATGACCACCACTACTTTCCACCTCTGATTTAATTAAATGTCTTTGCACATATGCCTGTAAACACTTGGAGGGGATCCACAGCCTTAATCTGCATAGTCTTTGCTAAGTAAAATCAGTTTAAACTTGGAGTAATTTTGTTTATTTCATCTAGATTATCTGAAGAAAGTAAAACAATAAATCACATTCGGATTCCTGATTTGGATCATAGGATCTACTTTGAACCAAGTATTTCTTCATATAGTTGATCTACAACAAGAAAAATATTTATCCTCTGGCAAAAATGTTTTTATGCATCTTAAGGCACTATTTAGACCATTATACCTATTCATGCTGAGTTCATTCATGTATGTTGTTTTAAGTAACATTTTTCTGTCTGAGTACAAATTTTTTCAAAGGAAAAAATCCATCAGTGTAGTAAGAAACAGGTAAATCTTTTGTTCCCCAGACAATGAAACAGTCGTGTTAAAAAAATATTAACAATATTCTTTATTTTGAGAGTTTAATTGATTTTTCCTCTGTGAATTAATATTCAAAGTGTTGTTGAATTGAATATATGGATATATGAATATATGAATTACATACTCTTTAATATTTAAGAGACAGACCATTTACCTGCTTTCTGCATGCATAATACAAGGCTATTTTCTTGGAGAAGTCCAAGTTATTATAGACTTTGTCTTTTTTCTCTTTCGTTTAATCTAAATCATTCTTCATCTAAGTAAACATACAGACTTCTTTGTCTAAAGGCCTATGGATGTATCTAGAAGATGAGTTTCAACTTCACTCATATAACTGGCTTGGGGCTTTTTCCCTGCAGCTGGGGTTCTTGTCATCCATCTCAGCTCCAAGTAAGTGCCTGAGGCTCTCCAGCCAGCAGCTTCTCAGGCAACACGGGGAAATAAACGCAACAAGATGTATGATCTTCCAGAGAGGGTTTATTCAGCTCCGAAGGACCCCTAACGGTCCCAGTACCTTCCTTTTATCCTCTAACTCAGGGGTGGGATTTACAGAATGTTGGCAGCCCGCCAAAATGGACCAATGAAAAACCTTGCCTTTTTCAAACTTACAGGGTGCTTGCTCTCCATAGGAGAGCAGCTTCTCCCTTGTCCCTCCTGGTTCCCCACACACTCACACTCATTAACGTCAATAGTTTGACTGCAAGGCATGGTCAGTGATGTGGCATTACAACAGAAACACTGGACAAGTACCCAAAAATTTTTTAAACTATAACAATGGCCAGGAAGACACTAAAAGTGCTACCTGAATTTTCCTATCCTTATTTATTGTAAAAAAGTTTGGTATAGTTGCAATCACTTTTAAAGTATCGCAGAATCTTTAAGGTGAATTTCCATTTTTCACAATACTGAAATTATTTAGCCTGAAGGCAAGCATAGCAGACATGGGCTCCTTGCAAAGGTGCAAACACTTTTGCTAAAGGAGATGAAAGTTATTGTCACCCAGTCCGTGCTTTGCCCTCAGGATATGCCACAAGTTCCTTATTACCACAGTTCTGCATGCGTTTACTACCTCTTCAGTTTTCAATCCATGGAGTCGTTATTCCAGATTAGAATCACTGGATAATTCAAGAGTAACTTGAAGTTGTCTCCAGGATAACTGCTGGCTCAAAGGAAGGTCAATTATGAGACAGCTCAGAACTATGTAGCTGGGTCTTTAAACCCTGAAGGATGGAAAAATCTGCAAAAATTCTGTGTGTGATCTGTTCCACCCTCTGTCCTCATGGGGAAAAAATTCGTCTTATATCAAATTGAACTTACCTTGTTCCATGCCTATTTTCTTTCACCCTCCCACTGCATACACTGTGGAGAACCTCACAGGTAGGGGAGGAGGTTGTTGGGCTCTTCTCTCAGCTGACAAGCCCAGTTCCCTCAACCTCTCTTCATGGTTGAAAATGCCTTGGTCCCTGACTCTCCTGTCCCAGTGACCCTATACTGAACTCAGTCCAATTTATCCACATCTTTCTAGTACTGAGGTGGGGATGGGAGTTCAAAACTCTACATGTAGTCTAACATGTAGTTGATCAGAGGGGATAATCCCTTTCCTTGGCCTTCTGACTGTTCTCCTATTAATATGGCCCAGTATTGACCTCCCTTGCTTCCAGATGAAGGCTTCATGCAGACATGCTACCTGCTGGCTCATTCCCAGCCTGCTGTCAGTCAGAACCCCTGGGGCCTTTTTTTGAAAGCTGATCCCCAGTCAGTTTCCCAGTCTGCTAGAGATTGCACAAAATCATAGTTTAGAGCTCTGTAGGTATTTATTTTATATGCTGTACATAGCATATAAATCAGTTGCAAAAAAGATGAGATTGTTGCTCAGCTGGCTGCTGACAGCTGAAAAAATAATCAAACATAAGGCATCTGGTAACAAAGCTGAATAAGAAAAAGTATGAGACTTCTATAAGCAGCCAGTAGCTAGATGAGCAAAGTAGAATACATAGTTGTCTTTTTTAAAGTCCCAATACCAGTTCCTAATAAATGGACTATTCTCTTTGACTTCTTCCAACACAAAAAGTAGGCAAAGATCTGTGAGAATGTCCGGGAAATTACTCGTTTGCTTGGAATTTGCTTTTTTTCTTTATAGTATGCAGCTGCTTATTCTTACAAAGTTTGCAGTTCATTTAGCCACATAAACCAATATTATGTACTACTAACCAATATAATTCATGTAGAAACATATTCTCCATTCTCAATAGGCACATTATCCATCAAATGATGATCTGTAAAGTTACAATCACTACTTTTAAGACTTCAAATGAAACCCCCAATAATTATAAGAGTTGAAAAAGAGAGCTACAGGTAAAAACAAAAGCCAAAGGTCATTCACATCTACAAACCGTGGGGCTTGAATTTGAAGTAAAAGGAGATAATTGGCTTTGATGAAAAACTTTTATAGTTTGACAGAATTTCTTCTACCAAGACGATAGAAGGCAAGTCTTTCAGGTTATATCCTGACAAAAATAGAATAAAAACAGGAATGAATTTGTGTTAGAACTAGATGGAGAATAATCACAGCAAGCCACAGGTTGAATTTTCATAATGAAAGAGCAGAAGTGTTCCACAAACAGATAAAAGTTTTTTAAACTAATTATTATGAATGATAATGGATTACATATGTGCAAAAATTGGTTAAAAGAAATTAAGAAAAAAGTAAAAAAGAATGAATTTTTGCTGTCTTCCCAAAGAAAAACTACAAGTGGCTTATTTTTAGAAAGACAGAACAATATTTCAGTATATACAAAAGACTGAAACATCACAAAAATGACTGATAACCACAGACAACCCATCTGGCTTCGGCTTATTTTGTGATTCTGGTAAACCATATAATCCCATATCTTTTCCTTTTCTGTAGAAGTCAAAATAATAGGTCCATCCCATCTATTTGGATTTGATATTCAGAGTGGTACAACATTTGCTTACACCATGTGTTAATAGCACATCTAATAATATATGGTTAAAGATACTGTGATATGCACAATAACTTAATAATTATTAATAATCATCATTATCAGCATCTTTTAGAATGAAAAAAATTTTGTATAGCTCATAGAATTAAGCAGTTAAGGCATATAACTTGATAAACTCCTTAGAACTCCCTTGGAGAGGAGATAAAATGACTTAAAGGAGCACAGGTTCCAGGGATTCTGATCAAAGCTTTCCCTGCCACAGGGCATGAACTGCCATGTGGTAAAGGTAGTCATGTAATAATTATGGCAGAAAGACAGCTGACCCCTGGGTGGGTAAGAATAATCCTATGTAAGTCTATTGCACTGAATAACACGTCTGTGGTATTAAAATGCTGGTTTAAGTTTGCTCATCTGGAATTGCTTGGCTGCATAAAATTTTCTTTCTTATGTACCTTATATAATGATGTCAAGTTTGATTTTCTGCCTCATACTCATGATTTAAAGTTTCATTACAGGAAATCAGTTTCTGCTCTATTGAATAATCAAAGCTAGGAAAAACTGAGATAAAGGATCTAGTACAAGAGAGAAAAAGATGTGAACATGAAGCTAACAAGATTGGAAGTGTTGACATTGGGCAGACTGCTAAAACAATCCCTCTATTTGTTTCTTGTAAAACAAAGCAACTGCGTTACTTTATGATCTTCCATTAACACAACATTGGAATTCCTTAACATTCCAATAGATATACTATAACGGTATGGGTTGGTTGTTCAGCAGATTTTATTATACACAATTGTTAGCTAGAAAAACTCAGGACAAGATGCATAAACAGGCTTGCTGCTGCCAAAGGTCTGTGACAGAGGAGAGAAACTGGAGGTCTCCAAAGGCACTAGTAAAGCTCACAATCATTGTGCTGTCCTTTTTCTTTGTTGTATATGTTGGTGAGAAGGACCAGCTGCTGCTCTGGAGAGAGGACAGTAGCTTCAATCATACATCCTTTGCAGATCTCCAGTGACTGCCTTTATGACCCATTTACCTGCTTAAAGAGTCATATTCTGGATATGAGGGAGGAAATGAGAGGATATCTGAGTGTGCCTAATAAAGATCATGACTGACAATTTGCATTGTACAGCTCCTCATAGAATCACAGAATCACTTAGGCAGGCAAAGACTGCCAAGAACACGGAATCACAGAATCACAGAATTGCAGAATTACAGAATCGCAGAATCGCAGAATCACAGAATCGCAGAATCACAGAATGGTTTGGATTGGAAGGGTGTAAGGGACCTTAGAGATCATCTGGTTCCAATCCCCTGCCGCAGACAGCAGCACCTTCCACTAGACTAGGCTACTCAGAGCCCCATCCAGCCTGGTCTTGGACACCTTCATGGATGGGAAGTCAACACTCTGTCTGACAAACTTGTGCTAGTGTCTACCAAACCTTATGGTAAAGAATTTCATTCTAACATCTAAGCCTGCCCTCTGTTGGTTTGGGGCCATTCCCACTAGTTTTGTCATTCCAATGCCTTTGTCTCCAAGAGGGATTCAGGTGAGGAGCTGGCAGCCCAGAAGCACCATTCCCCAGCTCCTGTGCTCTAGTCCAAGATTTGACCAATCACCAGTTTGTCAACTTGAACATAGCACTAAGTGCCATGACCATTTGTTTCACCACCACTCCCTGGGCAGTCCATCCCAGGAGTACTTAAAAACCAAGAAGAAATTCTGAAATTCAATTCTTCCTCTACACGTATGGAAGATTAGATCCTCTCCATCACGTATTGGACTCAGAAACTTGTTATAGAGATAATACAGTTCCTTCATGACAGCCAGAAAAATGTTACAGATAAGACTAAGTGAGCATAAAGGTTTCTAAGTTTACAGAAAATCCATACCTCTTTCTGGCTACCATCAGACAGTGAATGGCATTAAAATCTCACATCTTCAAGAAACATTCTGATTTTCTAGGCATTATATTAATGTGAATTCAGACTCCAAAAATCTATTTGTAATCAGGCTTTACCAGATTCCTTTTTATTTAAAGATTTGGAAAAAAATGACAGAAAAGAAGAAAGTAGAGAAATCATTTCATTTTTTTGCAGCTCATCAAAAGCTAGATATTCCAGTACTGCCAGGTAGAGAGGACAAAGGAAGCAGGTAGAAAACTACACATGCCAGTAAAGAGACATTAGATTCATAGATATCTGAGTGCCAACATTCATGATACTGTTTTCTACAGGACTGATCACAGTTACTGTAGAGGCCAGATATTACATGGGTATAATATAAATCCACAGGACAAAGAGGAAGAGCTGACACCACAATGGATTTATATCACATCTAGAAAGTTTTGCTACTACTGAATCTGAAATGTTAAATTTAACAGCAGCTGTAAGGTAATGGAGTCTCAGCAGCTAGCTCTACTGAATGTATTTTTTATCAAATTGAACACGTAGTAAGGAGAAAATCTGACTAATAATTTACTACAGTAAATGTTTCCTTTAAGGTGTTTCTTACATAGTGAGACAATCCATTAATTTTTGGTTTTGAAAAACTAATGTTAATAAAGATTGCTATCATAATAGCTACACTTGATTTTCCCATGTGTTCTGCAATCATAATGATGTGATTGCAAAATGCTAAGATTGAGAAAATTCTATAATGAAGAAGAAATCCCATTAGGTATACATTCCCATCTGTAATTCTTATATAAATGTCTATGTTGCAAGAAAACCACTTGTAAAGTGTGCTTTATGTTATTAATGACATACTATATTTATTTATTACTATAAAGCAGTATGCCAAGCAAGCAAAGTAAAGAAGCAAACTCAATCCATGAACTGAAAAAAGCTTATACCTTCCTCCAGCTGCCTTCAGCATACAGAGAGAAATAAAACTGGGTTTCAACAACTCAAATTGATCATTATCTATCTGTACCTTCATTTATTCCTCTGTCTGCCTATCAAAGCTAGGATTTTTCGTTTTAATTTTCTTATTAAGATATTGCCTTCAAGTGATGGTCCTATTTCAGTGTTGTTCATTTAAATGTATATGCTTCCCTTGAATTTGTAAACCAAGGAAGTTTTTAAACAAATAAACCTTTATGACTTAGATATAATGGGATTTCCTTTTCTAACTTGTTTTGTTTTAAATTTTTGTGAACCTCTGAAGAAAAGTTCAGAGCTGATGCTAAGTAAATTTTTCAAATTATTTTGACCAAAATATAATTAAGTCATATCAAATAATCTAACTCTGAATTACTGTCTGGAATTCGTTGATGGGCCACTGTCAAGATTCTATGCCCCTCAAAATGCAAAATTTCGGTCAAAGTTTGTATAAGTCTAGAGTAGTTTTTAATACTATAAAACATTGAAGCAAACAGTAAATAATTACAAAAGATATTAAGAAGTAACCCCCTGCCTGAAAAATATATTTTTCTTTAAAATCTCAAAAAGTAGCAATCATTCTAACACTGGCTATTAATAGCATGAAAAAAAAGTATAATTTTTATCTCTGTGGACTTACTAATTTTAGTATTCTCACAGCAATGCCGGCACTGAATATGTTCTCACAAATTTTCTATTTCTTTGTATATTATTTATGCCTGAGACCTTAATATTTTTGGGGGCTTATTTGTTTTAGTCGTTATTTAAAATAATGCTAATCTACCCAGTTTTGTTTTATTTTATGTTTAGAAAAGCATTGTTTTCAGATTTATATTGACTGAAAATTCTTTACCTACTGCTTTGTTCTTTAATAGATGCAATTAAATTATTGGAGAGTCAAAATTCTCAGTGTGATAACACTGTAGCAATGCTTGTCCTAATATTCTTAAATAAATTGCTTGGAGGATAAAATAATATTAATTTACAGAGTAGGTTTAACAAAAATACACAGTTTAGGATATACTGTATTTGTATCTGCTGCTCTGAAAAAATTGTTGGCACCTCCTTCTTGTTGATGTCGTGAATCTTGCAGATTCAGGGAATCAACTTGAAGAAAAATACAAACCCAAACAGAACAACAGCAGACCTTGTTATTTTCTAATCTACTTTTTTTCTGATCCATGTGTTTGAAAAAATTCACCTTTACATTTTTGTCCTAAGCTAGATTGCCCAGAGCAACTTGATTTTTTTCAGACCATAAATACTTCAAACCATAAATTCTTTATTTATTTATTAATAATTAGGGACCAGATAATGTATTAATTTAAGCTGCATATTCAAGCCCTTAAAAATATTCTTGTCATTAGTTATAAACCTTAAGCAGACAGCAAAGTACACCTCTGGATATAGTTGATTCAGTTCAATTAGGAATTTCTCTTATTTGATGTCAGTAAACTTTTACAAAAAGCAATCAATATTAATAATCCAGTCAATTAATATATATTCCATTTTCCAGATGGACTACAATGATGAAGTATTGTAGGACATGAAGCATTTAGAATGGGAAAAGTCCAGTCACAAGGGATTACTGAGGCATACCTTGTTAACATATATGATTACTGAAATATTTGTCTTCTGATTTTTGGACTGGTTTCAGAGGTTTAACATACATAGTTCAACGTACATTAAAATCTTAGTTCTTTTTCCCAGAGCACGAATTAAGGACTTCACCAGGAAACTTCTTAACTTGTTGTGGCCTTCAAACTACTACCAGCTTTCACATAGGAGTTGATGAAGTGGCTACATGTAGTCCAAAGGCAATCAAAAAGGACTTCAGGGCATTGGGATATTTGATAATGAAATTTGGGGCACAAGTTATATTTTCCTCTACACTTCCAGCTGAAGGCAGAAACATTGGAAGAAACAGATGGGCTGAGTTTATTAATGAATGGATCCATGACTGCTGTCTCCATCAAAATGTTGGGGTTTTGACAATGGAATAAATGACCTATGCAGCGCCAGGTTTGCTGGCATTAGATGGGACACACCTTTCTCAGGGAGGGATGAGAATCTTTGCTCAGGAACTAGGAGGGCTCATTGGCAGTGCTTTAAACTATATGTTAGTTTATGTGAGAGAGAACAACTTCAGGCTTGGCCCTGGAAAGCTGTGGGATGAGATACAAAGTTAGAGGGGACTGGGTGCTAGCAAGAGTCCTCCGACTATGAGCTGTATTGGCCACACCAGAGAACACTTGCAGTTTCATGGAGATGAGCCAGGGTTTCCTGAGGTAACAGAAGCCAACACGAAACACAAGAGAAATACCTCAAAAGAATTAAGGGGTATTCCTCTACAAAGGTGACACAAAACAGCACAACTGAGGAGCCTTTACACCAAGGTACTCAGCATCAGCAATAGACAGGAGAACTGGAAGCCAGCGTGTTGCTAAGTTATGACAGAAGTTAATGTTGTTATTACTGAAACTGTGTGAGATGAGTCCCATGATGTGAGTACAACAATCAATGGCTACAGACTATTCAGAAGACACAGGGAAGGAGGGAAAGTAGGAGAGGTACATGAGGACAATTGAATGTGAAAGTTTGTCTCTGGAATGTAGACATGAGCAGGTTGAAAGCCTGTGAGTAAGAATCAGAGACTGAGTTAACAAGGATTACCAAGTTGCTCAAAGCCCCATCTAACCTAATCTTGAACACTTCTGTCTTGGTTTAGGAGACAGGTATCTGCTAGGGAAAGCAGGAGTTTCCTTAGAATGGAGAATGTAAACCCCCTTTCCTC
>VYXD01013586.1:206351-240365 GCA_013397195.1 Hylia prasina
TTTTTAAACTAAAGAGCGAGGAAAGCTGTGTTTGGTTTGGAGACAGACATAAACTAATTCACTGTGTTCTAAATGTTGTTGGTTTAATCTGTTCTATCTCATTCTAAGCACAACCTAGATCACATTCAGAAGTGATAGTAAAACCTTTAGCAAACCTTTAGTGCTGGGAAAGCAGAGCAGAGTGTGCTAAGATAACCAGCAGGGAATAAGAAAACGGAATCACAGCTATATAAACTTTAGTTCTAGCAAAGTGCATAATTCACCTTTCCAGCAAAAGGGAAAAAGGCTGTGATTGCTTTATACATTTTCATAGCTGATCATGAGATAGATCTTATTCTTACCTGAGAAAGAAAATCCTGGAGACATTCACAGAGCTGAAGCTACTTTTAAGACATAAGATCTCTTACATTTTGGTAACTGTATGATATACAGATAGCATTATTCTTGTTAAAAACTGCATTTTGCAAGTAGCAACATATCTAAACCAATTACAACTCTGCTTTTCTTTGGTGTGTCCAAGTGCATTATAGAAAAATAGCACATGCAGATAAATGCAGAAGCTTAGAACACACATTTAATTTAATTGCTGTTTAAAAACAATCACCTTTGGAAGTTTGTATCATCAGCATAGAATATGTCTATTAACTGCTTTCTGTTGTGCAGCTGGACATAATCTGCAATTCATGCAGTTCAATATAGCACAGGAGTATGGGGTACAGTCTGTTCTCATAGTAGAAAGACCTGCTGTGAATATCTAGTAAGTGTATCTTGCCATGCTGGTTTTGGTTTTGTATATGTAAATAAATAACTCCCATTTTTTTTACTATTCCAGAAAAATTTTAAGTTGTTCAAAATTACATAAGGAAAACTGCTACCTTTTTTGACATGAGGAGCATTTCCTTTAATAATGAACAATTGTTTATCACTACTGAACAAATGCTTTTGTTTGACACAAACTTCAATACTTTTAGTTTTCAGGCTTTTAAAACAAATTTAAAATGAAAGTCTTTTTAAAAACTTTAAAATTTTCCAAATTCTTTAGAAGGTAACATGCATTGCCTATGCCCTTAGTGCTTTTTTTGGCATATGTCAGATTGTTTAGTCAGTTTGTAAATCCAGAGTGAAAACAGCTGTTTCAAGCCAACATTAGAAGTATTCCTCACTTTCTGATTGATGTTAATTTTTCTCCTTTGTCAGTTCCAAATAATCCAATAAACAAGTAATACTTGGATAGATTAATTTTCTTTATTTTTCACGTAAAAAAGTTAGATGTTTTCACCCTGAAAAAAACTGATTTCTAGACATAGACTGTGGTTGATAGACTCCCTCTTCATGTGTGATGGAAGAGTTAAAGAGCAAAAATGGGTGAAGTGGCAGATAAAATTTAATCTGCTCTTGATTGAAGATTGCAAATATATAAGGACTTGGTAATAAAAATACCTAAGAAAGTTCAATGAAAAAATAACATATTTTAACAATATTTTTATTTTGATAGAAGGATGAGAGATTCATGTGTGATATTTTATTTAATGTGTTTGAGAAAGTATATTGAAATTATTTAATAGAAAAATTGAACTAGAACAGATCAGTATAGCTGATTTGAAAATCATCTATAGAAGAGCTGACTCTCAGCTATAGCTAGAGAAGCTCTGTACTACCCAGTGTTAATTTTCTACCACACAAAGAGATTTTAACAGATTTTTATCCTGCATCAATTTCTTTTCCTTTTCTTCAAATATGCCTAATTTCTTTCAAGTGCTGTGAAATTCACTCCCACTGCTCAAGACTGCAGTAAAAACTTGTCATTCCAGACTACAGCATGTCTCTTCTGAGAGACATATTTTTATGAACCTGTAGCTGATGGGCTGTAACAGGCAATAATAGATACATTTTTTTGCAGTTTCACATTTGGAACATAGGGCACAGAATTTCATTGGCCTCTTGCATTGCTGTTCATAGGTACCTATTATGACAGAAAACCGTGTTATATAAATGTACATTTATGAAGCTAAGTACTGCAGAGAGTTCTAATTTTACCTCCTGTTCTTTGACCAATATGGTGAAGTTTTACTCTTCTAGGAGTTAGAACCCTTTTTTTCCTAACTTTCAGGCTAGCATACTTACTTTTTTTTTTTTTTTTTTTTCTTTTCAGTTTGGGGATAGTATTTATAATAACCAATACGGCTTTTTAGAATTTCTGGTGTCTTGATATTTACCTTCATGGTTTTGGAGAGAATGTTTCTTTTGGCAGGATATATGAGCCAAGTGTTTTTCAGTTTCTTTTCATTTGATAAGTTTTCCAATGCTACTAATGTAGTGATTTCCCTTGCAGTTGATGTCATTTTTGTTTTGCTCAAAAGAATATGTATTCCATCTTGGAGCTTGCACAATCACAATTTAATCACATCTCCATTTGTCTACTGGAAATAATTTGAATGATATAACCTAGAATTTCATCTGCTTTTTTAGATGTTCTTCTTTGCCAAATTGCCTTTATAATTGCAATAATTCCATCATGTCTTTCATGATAAGACAGAAAAGTCAAACCCATATTATTCTTCTGTTAGAGATAAGAAATGAAAAATTAAGTTACTTTATAACATTTTTGTCCAGCTTCAAAAGTGTATATAGTTCTGTACATAAATACAACTATATTCAATGCCTGAAAACATATTCTCAAGAGAAAAATAACAGACATTAGTATTCAAATGTACTTTTCATGTTTTAGACAAGTTGTCATATTCTGATTTTTTTATGGAATATGAAGCTGATGCCAATGCTAAAGAGTAAGATTTCAATTTTACTCTGATCCCATAACCTAGTTTTAGAAATGTAAGAGGTTTTGTATATATGTTTATGTCTAGATAGCTTGTATGATAGTATTATCCAACAGAAAATAATTTTGCACAAAAGCACTTTATAGCAATTATGATAAAACTAAACCATCACCTTGGGTGCGTACAGAATTCTTTTCAAAGGGAGCAAAGAGACTATATTATAGCATACATGGAGCCCTGAAGGGCAAGTGGGTTCAGGAAGGTTTGACGTGCTTAAAGGAGTAAATCTTAAAGGTGCAGGACATCCCCACGTGCCAAAAGACCATCCATTGGAGGGGATGATTGGCCTGGGTGAACAGAGCTTTGTCTGGAACTTCACACAACAGGGAGAGTTAATGTACTTTTTTAAAAAAAGGGGCAGATAAGTGATTTAGGGGGACCACAAAGATGATGTGAGGTTGTGTATAAAAAAAAAAAAACACCCAAACCTAAAAGGGCCAAAGCCCAACTAGATCTTAATCTGGCTATTGCTGTGGAAGACAATAAAAATATTTCTATAAATACATGAATAGCAAAAAGAGGGCTAAGGAGAATCTACATTCTTTATTGGATGTGGGTAGAAACATTGACAGAGGATAAGAAAAAGGCTGAGTTACTTCATGATTTCTTTGTCTCAATATTTTTTAATAGTCAAC
Organism: Hylia prasina; assembly: GCA_013397195.1. Taxonomy (NCBI): domain Eukaryota; kingdom Metazoa; phylum Chordata; class Aves; order Passeriformes; family Sylviidae; genus Hylia; species Hylia prasina. The sequence continues at coordinate 209,824 of VYXD01013586.1, forward strand.
AGTTTTTTTCTCAGGGTACCCAATCCATTGAGGTGGAAGATGGATGGGGAGAAGAATGAAACCCAAACAATCCAAGGAAAATTGTCAGAGACCTACTACACCGCTTTGACACAGACAAATCTATAAGCAAGACAGGATCCACTCAAGGTCACTGAGGAAGCTGGGAGAGTTGTTCTCCAAGCCAGTCTCCATCGTTTACCAACAGTTCTGGCTAACTGCAGAGGTGTCAGTTGACTGGAAGTTACAAATATGATTACAAGAAAGATATTGAGGCATTGGAGTTTGTCCAGACAAGGGCAACAAAGCTGATAAACAGTCAAGTTCTTAGCAAATACTATGAGAAGTGTCTGAGGGAGCTGGGGATATTTAGCTCTTATTGGAGCTGTCCACAACTAGACTAGTGAGGGTTTGTCTCTTCTCCCAGGTAAGAAATGACAGTACAAGAGGAAATAGCCTCAAATTGTGCTAGGGGAGGTTAAGAATGGATAATAGAAAAAATTTCTTCATGGAAAGGGTTGTCAAGCATTGGAAGAGGCTTCCCAGGGAAGTGGTTTAGTCCCTGGAGGTATTCAAAAGATATGTAGGTATAGTGCTTATGGACATGGTTTTGTGGTGAACTTGTCAGTGATGGGTTAATGGATGGACTCTGTGATCTTAAAGCTGTTTTTTAGCCTCAGTGATTCCACAATTCTGTGGTATGTGGCACTGATTTATTGTGATATTCCTCTGACATTTCCACCTAGAAATTCTGCATCATTATACCTATGCCACACAGAAGGTACTTAAATTAAGCCTTCAAAGAAAATTTGCTATCAGATGAAAAAATGTTCTGATTTAGAAGATTTAAGATATTAATTCATAGAGTCTGACTGTTGGACTTCAATGCATTTCTTATTTTAAAAGGAAGTAAAAGCAGTAGTTTAGATGACATGAATTCTGAATAATTGAAAAAAAAAAAAAAAACAACAAACTGGGGATCCATAAAGATAGTTGTATAAGCATTTGGGAGGATACAGAACATATTCCAACTATGCTGATCACAGAGACACTGTTTTTAGGTTTACCCTGTGAGCAAGACACCTATACGCATAAGTGTTTAACAGGAATAAAACAGTAAAACAAACACAAAAAGGGGTGGGGTTTTTTTTGAACTAAAAATAAATGTCAGTATTGGAAAATTAACCATAAATTATTTGAGCATTGGAACATTCATTTTGCCCAGAAAAATAGTAAGAATCAAATTTTACTTAGTGTATTTCTCATTTTCCAGTCCAGCCTGCTCTAGTTCTTCAGATCTGCAATATCCTCCACAACATGCCATTTAGAAAGACACTGAGAAGAAATGGGCTATCCTAAAAAAGAGGAGCACAAGTACAAGGATTTCTGTACATCTGCCAAAAGATACATTAATTACAATCCCAGCAGAGTTCCTTGCAAGCATTATGTCTCTGTTCCTGCTGTTAGCAGCTTCTCCTTATGGTAGAAATGCTTTATTTTTACTAAAATTTTCTCAGAATAAAGTCTATTTCCATTCAATCCTTGACTCAAATTTTAAAAGACGAAAATTGAAAAATATTTTTTATTGATGTCTTTTACACAAATCTGGGGAGTTTTTTTATTAAAAACTTTTTTCTGTTGTCAAGCAAGTTAAAACCTTTTAAGTATTCCAGATAAACAGTTTCATTTTTTCATTTCAGCTTTATTTATGGAATGTCAGAATTGTAATCATTATTTTTTGTGCAGAGAACAAAACATTCTGAAGTCTCGCGAATTTCCTGTAAATGAGAAAAACTTCTATTTTTTCCTAAGTATGAACATGTTCAGTGTAACCTAATAAAACATTATTTTACTTCTATGTAATTCTTCTCATTGGTAAGTTATTGTACCTTTTATTTCCCTTTGATTTTTATGGGAAACTGGGTTATATATTCTAGAAAAATAAATTATTTTTTATTATACTATAAGATACCCTTCATGGTTATAACAACTGTAAAAAACTATTTAACATATGCATTAATATTCTTCTTGGATAGAGAAAACAATTCTGCGAGAAAAATGAAGTTCCAAAACAGTTTTTTCAAATAATGCATATAATTTTTGGTCAGCAGTAATCCTATAAAATACTCTGTTAAGATCAGAAAATATGTACTTTTAATCAATTTCTTTGATAGTACAATTTGATCTTTATTGATTTTTTTATTATTATTTTATTTTTCTTTATCAGTGAAATAGCAGTGCTAAAAATACAACTGTGGTCTTGGGGTTACAATTTATGGTCGCGATGAGAGCGGTGAAACAGGACTCATGGACTCCGTATCAGAAGGCTTAAATGTATTTATTAAAGTTGACTCCATTTTTCAAGCTTGGGCTATTTCTGCCCAGGTGAGGAGCAAGCTGCTTCTTCCCTGCTCCGTCCCAGACAATCTCTCCACAATGCTTCCCACACCAAAGCGATAACAAAACTTCACCCATTGGTTAAGAAAGAGAAACAAATACACATCTCCCGAGATAGGGACACAGGACAGAGATTGTTTAGAAGAACTTTGTGCTCTGCAAATTCTGCTTTCCCATGGGAATACTTTTCTGCAGGGAAATTCATAATATGTTCATACAACATACAACTTAAAAACAGATCTCAATCCTCTTTACCAGTATTATGGCAGAGCACAGAACACTTGGGCAGAGAGAGGTTAGAGGACAGAGAACTTTCTGAACAAAATAAAAAGTAACTATATATATATATTTAAAGTATGTATATATATATATATAAAATATGAAAATATTATTTCACTGGCCATTGAAATTTCGTTCATCCACTTGAACTGCAGAAAAAAAGGTGCACAGATGTTATGAACATAAAAAGGAAATTGCATGCTATTACATGCAATTTTTACTTAGTAAAGAAATTAGAAAGTCACTCGAAATTATTTTCATTCCACCAGTAATTTCATGGCAGCAATTCAACCTGAACAAAGCTTGATCTGTAAATAAGCATGCTCCAAAAACAATTAAAAAAATCAAATCAATGAGACTTGCAGTCATGAACAAAAACAGCTCAAAGATAGTGACATGCATAGACAAATAGACTTTTTTCTTTCCACCAAATGAGAAGGTAGAAGTAGACTACAAGGGAAAGCACGAGGAGCAAAGATGCTGTGGGAAGACAAGTAAGTGGAAAGTGAGCAGCAGCAGATAATTCCAGCTGACACCACCCTGTTCTATCTCTAGTCCCCGCTGCTGCAGCCTCACTTCCAAGAGGAGGGGTTCCTCTCCTGGACACAGTCATAAGCAGAGCAGTCCTGGAGCCATGTGGCACTTTGCCATACCCTAGACAAGGCCTCTCTTTGCCTGTGCCTAGAGCTGCCTAGTCTTGAAGACATGTAGCATGTATGTATCTCTATTAGCTGCGAGAAAATGAGTCATTAATGAGATATCATCTGTGAATGTGCCATGGAGTGAAAGGTGTCAGCAAAATTACTGTGTAGAAGCTTAGGAAAGTTACCTTCCTTCTTCAGCTTTAACTGATCCAAAAGACTACTTTCAGCTGCATCATCCAAAAGTTCTGTTTTAATTTTCTGGGATAGCCAATTAGATATACTAAAATGTGGATAAAATAAAAATGTGAATTAAAACAAACAAACAAAGGCAGTTAATTAAGAAATGCTAAACCTTAAACAAATTTTCACAGTGTCAAGACTTTTCCTGGGACTGTGTAAGGATAGCCTGGTCCAAAGGGAATCATATTTTTATTAAAGTCTTGAATCTGATGGCAGCTGCTGTAGATCAGCTAGCAGACCTCTGACATTACAATTTTTCTTCCTTTGCATCTTCTTCAATGTTAAAGCAATCAGCCTAGATGAACTAAATTTTTGATACAATTTCTTCTCTTTCTATTCAATTTTTGATAGGAAAGCTTTGCAAACTATCTGAAAAAGTATTAAGAAAGTAACTCAAAAGGAAAAGGGAACAGTCCCTGCCCACTGCACTTCTGCCAAGTGTCTTGGAACAGAAACCATCACCAATGCTAAAGGACTTTTTTTTTCCCTCTCCCTGTATATTTAAAAAAAGATGGTAGTAGAATGCCATACTCACATAGGAAGAAAAAAAGATTGAAGTAGTTATAGAAACTCTTTCTTTGCTGGCAGTTAAAGAATTAGTAATTAATTGTATACTACAACTGCAAAGATTCAGCCTTCTCCTGCCTTTGAAAAAGATGGTAAGGACCACAGAAGAGACAAAAGTGGGTTCCATGTAGAAACCCAGCCTTTTTCAGTGTGTTCCTCTGAAAATGTTCTTTAACATTCAGGAAAAAAGTGATAAAGCATAAAAATATACAGGATGTGACCTTACAGAAAGGGACCTAGTGCTTTTATTCCACCAGAGTTTTAACAGTAATCAAAGCTGTTCAGAGATGTTCTCCAGAGCCAGAGGAATGTGATATGAAAGACACATTTGAACTTGGAACTGGCATATTTAAAAATAATAAAAACACCACAATGTGTACATGACATATACTTGTTTGGAGTTTAGTTTTGGCTTTTAGTACCAAATATGTTTTCTGCCCATAAGAAAATGCCTTTCATAAAAAAACACTTTGCTTTGAACAAAGCCAGACTGCTCTGGAAATGTCATAAGGAAACACAAGTGAACAGTTACATTGTTTTCTCTTTGCTTGGGTTCTCTTGTATGTTTATTCAGGAAATAATCTAATTACATAAGAAAGTGATCCTACCAATCACTGCTACAATATTAGTTTGTACCTTCTCAAGAATCTCTCAAGCCCTCTCTCACTTTCTGAATGCAATATTTTCCTCACTGACCTGTGAGGAATTTCAATATGCTCCAAATTGGACTGCACTGACATTTATGTAAGTTTTATAAATTGTTTTGGCTTCCTTCACAATACAGAAATCCATTTGCTAATTCTTCATAAAATATCACTTCCAATGTATTTTCTTTAAATAATTATTCAGAATTAAACCAGGTATGTTTCTACAAGACCCCACTGAAGGCGAGGATAACACAGGTTCTTGTTACTAGATCCCTTGGGGTGGGTTAGAATGAAATGACACTGAATGATCAGTTTCTGAATATATTTATGTAGGGTTTATTATAGTGCAGCTTGGTTAAAAGGAAAACAGGTATGTAGCCATTTTGGTTATTACTATCTACAGTAACAACAACATGAAAGCATTGCAGTATGAAAGTAAAACATCACCCAAGGACATGCACAAGGGAAAAGAAGGCAAGGGAAAGAACAGGAGTGTGAAGATCTCACCACCTAGAGGCCCAGCAACAAGACTTGTGCAATCTTGGTTGAGGTGGTGGCCACAGACCAGATCCATTGGGTGGTGGGGAAAGTTCCAAAGAAGTGGTNTTAAAAACAGATCTCAATCCTCTTTACCAGTATTATGGCAGAGCACAGAACACTTGGGCAGAGAGAGGTTAGAGGACAGAGAACTTTCTGAACAAAATAAAAAGTAACTATATATATATATTTAAAGTATGTATATATATATATATAAAATATGAAAATATTATTTCACTGGCCATTGAAATTTCGTTCATCCACTTGAACTGCAGAAAAAAAGGTGCACAGATGTTATGAACATAAAAAGGAAATTGCATGCTATTACATGCAATTTTTACTTAGTAAAGAAATTAGAAAGTCACTCGAAATTATTTTCATTCCACCAGTAATTTCATGGCAGCAATTCAACCTGAACAAAGCTTGATCTGTAAATAAGCATGCTCCAAAAACAATTAAAAAAATCAAATCAATGAGACTTGCAGTCATGAACAAAAACAGCTCAAAGATAGTGACATGCATAGACAAATAGACTTTTTTCTTTCCACCAAATGAGAAGGTAGAAGTAGACTACAAGGGAAAGCACGAGGAGCAAAGATGCTGTGGGAAGACAAGTAAGTGGAAAGTGAGCAGCAGCAGATAATTCCAGCTGACACCACCCTGTTCTATCTCTAGTCCCCGCTGCTGCAGCCTCACTTCCAAGAGGAGGGGTTCCTCTCCTGGACACAGTCATAAGCAGAGCAGTCCTGGAGCCATGTGGCACTTTGCCATACCCTAGACAAGGCCTCTCTTTGCCTGTGCCTAGAGCTGCCTAGTCTTGAAGACATGTAGCATGTATGTATCTCTATTAGCTGCGAGAAAATGAGTCATTAATGAGATATCATCTGTGAATGTGCCATGGAGTGAAAGGTGTCAGCAAAATTACTGTGTAGAAGCTTAGGAAAGTTACCTTCCTTCTTCAGCTTTAACTGATCCAAAAGACTACTTTCAGCTGCATCATCCAAAAGTTCTGTTTTAATTTTCTGGGATAGCCAATTAGATATACTAAAATGTGGATAAAATAAAAATGTGAATTAAAACAAACAAACAAAGGCAGTTAATTAAGAAATGCTAAACCTTAAACAAATTTTCACAGTGTCAAGACTTTTCCTGGGACTGTGTAAGGATAGCCTGGTCCAAAGGGAATCATATTTTTATTAAAGTCTTGAATCTGATGGCAGCTGCTGTAGATCAGCTAGCAGACCTCTGACATTACAATTTTTCTTCCTTTGCATCTTCTTCAATGTTAAAGCAATCAGCCTAGATGAACTAAATTTTTGATACAATTTCTTCTCTTTCTATTCAATTTTTGATAGGAAAGCTTTGCAAACTATCTGAAAAAGTATTAAGAAAGTAACTCAAAAGGAAAAGGGAACAGTCCCTGCCCACTGCACTTCTGCCAAGTGTCTTGGAACAGAAACCATCACCAATGCTAAAGGACTTTTTTTTTCCCTCTCCCTGTATATTTAAAAAAAGATGGTAGTAGAATGCCATACTCACATAGGAAGAAAAAAAGATTGAAGTAGTTATAGAAACTCTTTCTTTGCTGGCAGTTAAAGAATTAGTAATTAATTGTATACTACAACTGCAAAGATTCAGCCTTCTCCTGCCTTTGAAAAAGATGGTAAGGACCACAGAAGAGACAAAAGTGGGTTCCATGTAGAAACCCAGCCTTTTTCAGTGTGTTCCTCTGAAAATGTTCTTTAACATTCAGGAAAAAAGTGATAAAGCATAAAAATATACAGGATGTGACCTTACAGAAAGGGACCTAGTGCTTTTATTCCACCAGAGTTTTAACAGTAATCAAAGCTGTTCAGAGATGTTCTCCAGAGCCAGAGGAATGTGATATGAAAGACACATTTGAACTTGGAACTGGCATATTTAAAAATAATAAAAACACCACAATGTGTACATGACATATACTTGTTTGGAGTTTAGTTTTGGCTTTTAGTACCAAATATGTTTTCTGCCCATAAGAAAATGCCTTTCATAAAAAAACACTTTGCTTTGAACAAAGCCAGACTGCTCTGGAAATGTCATAAGGAAACACAAGTGAACAGTTACATTGTTTTCTCTTTGCTTGGGTTCTCTTGTATGTTTATTCAGGAAATAATCTAATTACATAAGAAAGTGATCCTACCAATCACTGCTACAATATTAGTTTGTACCTTCTCAAGAATCTCTCAAGCCCTCTCTCACTTTCTGAATGCAATATTTTCCTCACTGACCTGTGAGGAATTTCAATATGCTCCAAATTGGACTGCACTGACATTTATGTAAGTTTTATAAATTGTTTTGGCTTCCTTCACAATACAGAAATCCATTTGCTAATTCTTCATAAAATATCACTTCCAATGTATTTTCTTTAAATAATTATTCAGAATTAAACCAGGTATGTTTCTACAAGACCCCACTGAAGGCGAGGATAACACAGGTTCTTGTTACTAGATCCCTTGGGGTGGGTTAGAATGAAATGACACTGAATGATCAGTTTCTGAATATATTTATGTAGGGTTTATTATAGTGCAGCTTGGTTAAAAGGAAAACAGGTATGTAGCCATTTTGGTTATTACTATCTACAGTAACAACAACATGAAAGCATTGCAGTATGAAAGTAAAACATCACCCAAGGACATGCACAAGGGAAAAGAAGGCAAGGGAAAGAACAGGAGTGTGAAGATCTCACCACCTAGAGGCCCAGCAACAAGACTTGTGCAATCTTGGTTGAGGTGGTGGCCACAGACCAGATCCATTGGGTGGTGGGGAAAGTTCCAAAGAAGTGGTGGGAGAAATCCTTGGAACACCAAATCTATTGGGTTTGTATTCACTCAGGTTTATATTTGCCCAGGTACCTTCCCTGGGGCAGGGAGTTTCACCCCGAGTGATGCAATGTTGTAGATCACGGGACATTTTGGCAGTCTTCTATTTGCCCCATAATGCATTAACCTGTCCAATACTAATTGATTGGAAACTCTTATTTGCTTTAACTCTGAACTCAATCTTGCCTTATTCATGTAAGATCCTACTGTGAAGTCAAAATAATTTCTCCATAAATAAGGTAAACCTCATTCTGACTACACTTTCCTGGCCTATTTCCTTTTCTCATATTAGCAAAACTATATAATTTCTTCTGAATTTCAGGATGAAACCAATCACAAATGCAATGTACTGCAATGAGATATGGAGGGTCAGCAATTATTATTTCCCTTATTTCAGCAGCAAAAGAACTTTTTGTTCTTTTGTTACACAAGTAGTTAGAAATATTATGAATAAATCTCAGCTTAAACTTTATGAGACTCAATCTAGAAAAACTGTTTCTTTTTTCTTCAAATAACTAAAATCTGTAAAATGGATTAAGTTATCAGAATAACACATGCAATACATTAGTTCACAAATTACACTTGTGATAAGAGAAAGACTCAAATTACAGATTCCTAGGTAGTTAAAGACAGACAGTACTTCAGAGTGCTGCCCTAATTATGAGTTGTTGTTGTTGTTGCTGTTGTTGTATAAGATCAATATATTGTTTTTTCCCCAGCGACTTCATTGACATTTTGGCGCATATCTCTTAGGAACACTTCAAGTTTTATATTGATGTCAAACTACCTGAACCAAGTCTCCCTGTGCTATTTAAATTCCACTTATTTGTTATAATTTTTTATGTTTCAGTTTTAATTAAATATGTATTACATGTTATATATATTATGTTGTTATTACACTGTATATAGCATAATGTAGATACTTTTCTTGTGAAACTACCTTACAAATAAGCGATGCTTACAGAATTAGCACAGAATATGAAACTGCTTTACATTTAATCTTATGTTTTAGAGCCATACTTATGACCTGCTATTAGAACAGGATTATTAACTTTTTTGTAAGCTTTTGATATTTACCACTATGTATTTTCTGAATGACCAGTATTGATTTTGTCTGTCACCTTTCGTATGAGGTGGTGGTGTTATAATCACTGGAGCAGAGAGTCATTGCTGTAATTAGTTATTCAATTTAAAATGCTTATGTTCTGATAAGTCAGGGGACACACAGTCTTCAAAATATTTATTCTTAAAATACTCCAAATTTTACAATGTAATGAAAGAATGTACTTTTGATGAGCATGCAGGCAAAAAAATACTATACTTGCCCAGATTACAAGGAAATTTCATAAAACAGTCAGAGACAGAAGTGATTTGACCAGGGGCATTAGAGTGTCCAAGTTATCAGATCACTCACCACAGCAGTTTTCTCTCTTTCCAGAATATTTTTCCATTCTACTTCCTGCTGTCTTATGTTAGGAAAGAAGCTATGCCCCCTTCCTTTACAACCTTGTTCCATCCTCAGACTTTACATTATCCTATGTAATGAATGAGGCATGGATTCCATAGGAAAAAGGAACCAATTTAAGTCATCAGAGATTGCTACACAGGACCGATGAACACAAGATATTTTAAAAAATTATTAAAAATGTCAAGATTATCTATTTTTAACATAGCTTCTAGACTCTTTTAGAAAAACAAATATGACTTCCTCTCGCTACAATAATGCAATTGTACAGCACCATATTGATTTTCCTGTCATTTGTCATTGAACTTCCTTGAGTATTGCAGAGATAATGCAGCAACTAGTCAATGTAATAGCTGAATCTCTTTCTTTCTTTTGGGTTAGACAGTAAAGGAATTACTGGAGAATTTCCCATTTGCTTCCTTAAAATGTCATGTCATATACCCTTGGCTCTAATCCAGATTTTGATCACAGTATTATACAAAGAAGGACGACAGACTACAGACACTATTTGCATCCCTCTGCCCCTAAAACTGATCTCTTTGAGATCTCAAAGCACACACACCGAGGATGAATCAAAATTCACAGGAGGCTATGACAGTGCAGTAATAAATATCAGTCATAGTATCTCCTATCAGTTTTATCTTTCTGCTAAAATAAAGATAAAAAAAAAGTTTTATTGAAAACTATGCACAACTAAGACAATAGACAAACATTCTATTCCCCATTAAGTAGCCTCTAACCTTGATAAGAAGCCCAATCCAAGTGAATACTAAGATGCCTTTAATCTTCCGACCTCCATTCTGCCATTTTACCCTCCTGCATTCTTGTAAAACTGTTTTGTCTAGCCGTTCATTTTAATTTTTATTATTTGACAGCATCACTAAATTTCAAGACAGCAAGTTTTAAAAGTCCTTAAATGAAATCTTGATAGAGAAATTATGCTGTCAATACAGGAAAATACTTTAGGAATTATAAATTGAATTGAAGGGTTTTTTCCCTTGTTCTTACTTGTTTTTGACTGAATTAGCCATTACTAATTCTTTCAAGAAATAAAGATTTTTTGTCTCCCTTACTTTATACACACATCATGATTTAATATAAAGATAAATCCTTCTAAAATTCTAGTTCTTTTTTTTTTTTTCCGTGTGTGTATCAGACTTTAGTTCATACCCTCACAACTGCAAGCTGATATATAAAATATTTTCTAATTTTTAATTTTGCCAATCAGTTTCTCCTGCTCTCTTGTATTATCATATTCAGGATGCACAGAAATGTATCTTTTAATGACCTTTTCTCTAAGGCAGTTTGTCTAGAGACATCATGGTTTGCGGTTTTCAGTATAAATCAAAACTGAAGACCCACTTATTTTTGTTTTGCTTTCAGACTTAGAGAATTTGTTATTGGAGACTATGTCATGAAATGATTTCTTAAAATATTCTTCCAGACACCTTGCCATGAGAAAAATGTTATGTTAGTCAAGACGATAGGATAGAAATTGAAGGAACAAAGACATTTTCCATTTGAGATCTCAAATTAAAATTTAAATTCTACAAAAAGCTGTTAAAAAACTTCTAGTAGTGCCACATATAAAACCAGTCTGGATTTTCCTTTATTTCTGAAAGTAGGATTGACATATTTTTGTTATCAATGTAATCAAACTTTTCAGAAGCAGAAAAGTATTGCATGCCATAAGAAGGAAATTAGATTTTTGGACATATTTTCCACAGAAATGTTTTTATTAAACCTCTATTTACACTCTATACTTTCACTTTTTTCATTGCTTTGCTTTTTGAGAAAATTTAGTTTTCAAATAAGACGGTTTTAAATTAAATATTCCCTATGTTCTGTCCTTGACTTCTGAATTCCCCTTCTGAAGCAGTATTAAAACTTCATCTGAGCCCCCATGAAGAATCAGAGTCCTGTTGCATTGTTTGCAGTCTCCAGCTTCGTCAATTATCCCTTAAATAACTCCCATGTCTGTAAGGAGCCTCAGCTGTACACTGTGACTCTCAGAACATGTGTGAAACACACATCTGCTTGCAGCTCTAGAATGTACAGTGTTTTAATGAATTATCATTTAAATTTAAAGAAGGACCTACATGTTTTTCTTGTTTATCTTTTTTGCTTTTGACAGAACAAACCACTATTAATTGTTCCATGTAATGAACTGACAGATCATCTTAACATGGAAATTGCAGGATTAAGTTTTCATTCCACAGCAGAAAACAACAGATCTGTAAAACATTTTTTAAAACCACATGTCCACTGTGGGTTTAACCCTCTGTTTTCTGCTGTTTAGAGAACATCTAATAGCTCTCAATATATGCAGATTTGGAATTTTTTGTTCCCTAATCATTATGAGTTATAAAATAGACATAGTGGCTGGAAGAACTCTGCTAGTATCTCTTCCAGTTTAGAAGTGCTTCATATTTTTATACAAAACTGTGTTTTGGCATGTGTCCTTTGAAGTATGGTGAGTGACATCATGTTGCCAGAACCACTTGATTCTCTGGTCATCCAGTGAGGACCACTGCAATTTGTAGTTCTCCAAGGAAAGAACTCTTTAAAATGGTGTAGCCTTGTAAAGGAAACACAAAGGATGCAGTTGTACAGGTTTTACACCCTGGTCACTCAAACCCAGGGCTAAATCAAGATTCTTTTGCTCTAGGTAGACAGAAAGGAGAAGATCCCAACCACTTACTCTAAAGACGTAGAAAGCACACAAAAGTTTACTGGCAAACTGTAGAAAATTACAGTACATTGGTAAAAGAATAAATGGAACATAATATCACTTATCACAGCACAGACTTGGTCCACTGAACAAAGAAAACTCATAATCCATTTGATGTTACATTCCATGAGAAGAGAATTAGAAGAAGAAAGGCAGAAAAACAGAAAGACAGGAAAGATACAGAAAAACAGACACAGCTACCAAGTCCTGGGCTTCAGCAATGTAAAACTCCAAGGTGAAGATGGGGTTAAAGGACAAAGTGCTTGGCTCATGGTGAACCTTCTTAAACCTTTTTGGCCTCTCCTGGGTTCCCCTCCCAGGTGGGACTTTTGTTCTCTCGGCCATCAGGGAGCGGGTTAGGTGACACTGGGGTGCCAAGACTGACAGGCTGTGGGGCATGAGGAGCAGGACACAACCTCTCCAGAGCGAGGCCAGATCCAGCCCCACCGCACGTTCCAAGCCCCTGAAATGGCTCAAACAAGATCACCTTTTCCAGTCTCTGACCACACCATAGAATTAATTCAGTACTTCAATACTTTAAAAAGAAACTGCTCTCGAGTATTTTAATATATATAGTATTTTAATATAAAAGGAAAATTAGAAGTAATCAACTTGCACTGACAAGCTCAAAAGCTGCGAAATAGTGCCTTAGTGAGTGAGGAAAGTAAGATGTAATTGGTATGTACCACACACCTGTCATTGACTGGCAGAAAACTAGAAATAAATGCATCTGGTAGAATATTCGGGAGACTGCCTGACTATACATTTTTTAAAACCACATTTCATTCTAAGTAAAACATCATAAAATCAATGTACAGCCTAATTTTACACAGACTATCAATTTCTGAATCAAAACTGACATATTTTGTTGTAAATGTAAGGAAGTTCTTCCAATGTTTGCCCTAAGCAGAAGATAAAAAAATGTCCTTCTAGTCTTGCATCTTGTATTAGAAATTTCATTAGTTTGTCCAGAATTACTCTGATTGACTTATGTAGATATTTATTACATAAGGGTCATTCCTTAAAAATTGTAAATGACATTAAAGCAGCAGTACACTTCAAAAATGTGAATCTGTATTCAAAAACTGAACTGCATAGGTTCAGTTGATAGGATCTCTTTTTTAAAAGAAATTTTTGGAAAGGACTCCAACTGTGTTCAGCTTTAGACCAAACTCCCCTTTCACAAGGTTTTGAAAACCATTCTAAAGACAATAATAAAACTTAATATAGGAACAAAAAGAAATGTTTATAACATTAAGTTTCTGACTGACATCTTTTGAGATCTTCATTTCATCTCATATTCATTCTTTTCAAATCTGATATACAGTTCTCTTTTCAAAATAGCTTTTCACTTTTGAATTTTTTTTTTCTTTTCAACAAAGATTTGTTTAATGCTAGTGTATACCTAAGTACCTAAGAATAAACAAGAATAATATACTCTAAATTGATGGGAGCCATTTTGTCCTGTGAAAAAAAATCTTATATAAGTATATGGGCTTGGAATTTACAGACATAATATAAAATTGCTGCGCTGTAGTGATCTTACATGATATAGAATCACAAAATCACAAGGTTAGAAGAGACCTCCAAGATCACTGAGTCCAACCCCAACACCTCAACTAAACCATGGCACCAAGTGCCACATCCAGTCTTTTTTTAAGCGCATCCAGGGATGGTGACTCCACCACCTCCCCGGGCAGACACTTCCAGTACTTTATCACCTTTTCTGTAGGAAAATTTTTCCTAATGTCCAACCTATATTTCCCTTGGTGCAGATACTTATAGATCTTAAATATGTCAGTCTTATGCATCTGATATACATGTAATCTGAAATAATGTCATCAGTTATAACTAGGAAGTTTTTATAACAGTTTGTTGGATCTGTGATCGTATTCTATATTTTTATATATAAGATTTTATGTCTTGTGCCTTTTTTGCCTTAGAATGATATTCTCAATTTATAATAGTATAACTAAGAATGGAACCCCTGCTGCAATTTGAGGCTGGACAAACTAGAAAAAATATGCAACCTCTGAACAGCATCAGGAATACATTGAAATATATATATATATGCACTTTACATATCCTTCAGATCTGTACTACTGGTGTAAAAGTAAAGAGCATTTTGTTTCATTTCTTGCAAGAATTTAGTTCAAATACTTTCAACTATCTTGATGAGTAAGGAAAAAAATGTACATATTTTAGAATTCAGAACTTCTAAGCTGCTGGGGGTTTTTTTCTATTTATCAGTACCATCAGAGAAATAATTTCAAGAATACATTTGTATGATCAAAACCGTACAATTATTAACAGCAAGATGAGAAAAACTTAACTACACCCTGTATAAATTATCTGACTGCAGATATTTTAATTTTATTTTGAGTTTAATTTTATTTGTATTACTCTTATCTCTCTTCTTGCTTCATATGTTCTTTGATTTATTTAAGTGTCCTTCACAAGCATCCAGTAATATAGAAATCCTTGCTTTTGAACTCAGCAGTTAATAGTCTTATGTTAGTCGTCTGATACTTAAGATGTAGAGGGATCCTGTACTATAGCTGAAACCATCTGGGCCCTAGCCATATATATGACAACATAATGTGTGATGATGACATTTGCATCACCTTAGAAAGTAGAAGGGATGAACCTAATAACCTCTAGGATAATGTCATCATTTGAAGCAATAAAAATCTGCACACTCAGAATCGTACAGCCAAGCTTATCACTTCAGGTAATTTTGCAGGTACTTTGTATTATTTTACTTAGATGTTGCTACTTGTTAATGGTAGTGAGACCTTACTGAAAATCCCTCAGAAGTCATCTTTCAGCTTGTAGTGGTTCTGAAATGGAGAATTTGGAGACAAAGAAATGTATGGGGCAATAAATTAATCCAGGGCCCCTTTATTCCGTAGATATATTTTTTGCATAGAAAGTACTTCTCACAGCCAACAGGGACTCTAGCACCTCAGTGTTCATTAAAACCAAAAGTAAAACACAGATTTATTTCCAACCTTCCTTGCTGTAACCTTGAAAGCATGAGCAGTGTCTGTAACCAATGGAAGGTAACAGAGTGTAACCAAATGTCTTCCTGAGATGAAGAATATTTGAAATTATATCTCTGAGAGCAATGAACTTCCCCATTTATCTCACTCAGGGCTTCACAGACTCCATAATCCCATATCTACAGATCATGTCATTTTTTCATAATATTGTAGAATACCATGCTTTGTTGTAGCCAGTCACCTAACATTTTGAGGTTTTTTCGTGGTTATTTTTTACTCCTGCTCATTTGGGAGACTCTGTTCACCTGTTTCTCCAGAAAGGGGAGTTAATCAGATTTTTTTCAAATATTTTCTCCCTTCTTAACTGCTCAAGGAAACTTCTAAGGAATAAAACAGTCACCAAAATTCTCTCAGGAAGCTTTATGACTACCCAGAGAGGAGTCCAAGCCCCTCAGCCCACAGCCACAAGGGACTCTGTAGAACAACCCAGTTAAGAACTTACTGCCTGGTGTAAATTTACTATGACCTCCATCGTGACCATGAAGCCAATTTACCATCAGCTAAATAACAAGTCTGCAAAACCTCTGAAAAGTTTTTTTTTTAATGAATATTATTGTACAGCAACTACTTTAGTCCTTCTGCACACGGAGTATAAGATCAGTCAAGGTAATAAAATCTTCTACAAGGGTCTATTAAAAATAACCTAGAGAGTTATTTCCTCTTGTCCTCTCTTCATCTTACCAAATAGACAAAATCTCTGACTTCTTTTCAAAGATTCTTCCAAATCTTCTGCCTATTAGATTCTGCAGGTGTTTTTCCCTGTTTCTTGCACATTCCTATATTTCTAGCTAGAACTAGTTGATTTGCAGAAAACATTTTGGACAACTGATTCTGTGAATACCAACACAACCATGTCTAAACTTAATTGCTGTATTACCAGTGTCAGATTGATATTTGGATGTGTCCTGAATTCTGGATTCATTCAGTAAATTGGTCAGTATGGGCATAATATGAAGAAATTAGTTTTCTTTTCCTTTCACTAATCTTAACTTTTTTGATAATTTCTTTTGAATATTTAACTTTGTTTTAAGCTTGTTTTTTCAAATAAGTATTTATATGGAACATTTAAACTATATGATAGAACCAAATAAAAAGACACCGTAGTATGCACATTCAATTGATGGGTTTTAAAATTTGCATCTAAGAAAATACAAACTGGCATCTACCTGTAAACATTGCTTCATAATATGACACAGTAGACTGAAAATTCAGAGGCTTTGGCCCATATAATTTTATTCTACTTCTCTCCACAGGAGCATTGCTAGGGTTGATGTTTCAAAGCACTGTAAAGAAAAACAACAATGCAATTCAAACCACTAGATAGCAAACAGCTGAAATTAGCTCTTTTTCCAGAACAATGGGGTGCATGCTTTTCTTTCTGCCTAGCTCATCATTTATGGAAGAATAGTTTTCATGGCAATTCAAGCAGATTACACATTACAAATAGGATTGCCATCCACATAAATTTTGCAAAACTGTTTCACTTGGAAAATAAATTTAAAAAATGGGCACACCATATAGATCAGATACTTGAAGGAAAAATTATTTAAACTTTAGATGTAAAGTCAAACGGAGAAAGCTGTCAAAACCTTTCATGAAGAACTGCCCTTGCTGCCACCCATCCTTGTGAAGCACCATGGATACACAAAGTAAAATGTGGTACCCATAAGGAAGGGAACATCATTTACCTTTGAAGAATCACAAGCTCATATGAAATACCAGTACCTTTGTTTCTGACAGTGCAAACCCATCAGCTTTCTGCTGTTTTGACATACCATGTCTGCAAAGACTGCCTAAAAGCAAGTTCTGTAAAACAGAAAACTTTTGTGCCAAAATAATGCACTTTACCTTGGAAGAAAAATCTTTTCATCCAGCTGCGGGATAAAAAGATAATCTCAACTGTACCCACCTTCACATGAAATGCAAGTCCCCCGGTGCCCATGAAGAGAGCAGGAGCTGTAGCTGATAATGATCTCCTTTTCAGGAGAGCCTGAGATGTTGTACTCTTGTCTCTGAAATATGACCTGTCCCAGAATTGCAAGATCTGCCTGTTCTGGCCATCATTGAAAACTGACAAGTTTTCAAGATACTGTAAGTACACTCATAAGTAACACTTGTATCAGCAATACACCACTTTCAGTGTTTACATGACATTCATCTTCATGTACATATAAGACAGAATGACATTAAAAACAGCAGTATGACTAGAAAAAACATTTAAACTCCCAAAATAAAAAAAAATCCAAGCTTTCTATTTTTTCTTTCCATTTGACCAAAAAATACACCATTAATTTTTTTTTGAGAAAATGCAAATATTTTTTTACCAAAATATGGCAACTTGTCAGTAATAATAATAAACTTCTATTTTGTTACCTTGTCTTTACAAATTTCTACTGTATAAAATTTATTTTTAAACTTATTTATAATGAAGTTGGTACAAACTTGTTTTTAAGTTACAGATATATGTTACAGAGATGGGATATTATATTATTGATAATGATAGCTCTATAAGGAAATGAGCAGAAATATAAAAAATACTAATTTAAGAATAAACTTCCTAAAAATGCAGTATAAAACCAATTTTTTCTTCTTTCTCAACCTTCCAGAATCTTTAAGCTTCAGATATCTACTAAGCCTCTTGCTGAAAATCTACGACAAATCCACAAAACAATTTGTCTTCATTGTGCTTATGATTCTGTTATAAAACCACAGAATGTAAAGGTCTTAATATTCCTTATGAAATTAATTTGGGATTTTAGTTGAATCCGTTCTGGCTTGGTGAGGGAAATTAACTGTTTTTTATCCTTCTGGTAAAAAAACAAACAAAAAAAGCACAAAAAGAAAACCAACAAAACTCCCCAAACAAACAAACAATCAAATCCTAAAACACATATAAAATTCTATTTGATATTTTTATTTCTTGCAGATGATACTTTTTGATAAAAACATGGGTATTAATTCACAGCTAAAAACCCCATACTTGGTATCCTAGTCCACTACAGCTGTCTGATTAAAACATCAATGGCCAGCCCTTGGAAACCTAGGAGTTAGTCTCAGAACACATATTCTGCTGAGGTTTATACCCAGGCATCAAAATTCACCACTAAAAGCTGCCTATTTCTGCTCCACTCCCACATGATAATATCAATTAATAGCCCCAAAACCATGAGAACTGAGCTCCATTGTGTTGCTTAGTCTTACTCCTCTATTTTCAGCCTGATGTGTCTGAAACTTTTTTGATCTAAAATTGATCTTCTTTTGATGAAACAGGCAGAAAAACTATGCAAGCAAAAAGCACTTATGCTCACTCCCTCAGGCCATTCAATTAAACTTCTTCAATCTCAAAATCATCCAACACATAATCATTTTCCAAATGTGAACGAAGGGTTCAATCGGTTTGAGACTGGGGTTCAAGAAAAAAACTCCTGAAATTTCACCTTTGTAGTGAGGCTTCCTGAATTTCTATCAATGTCCTGCAAAGCCTCCCATCTCCCACATTTCCTGCCATCCATTAGCACCTCTCCTTCCTTTTTGCTCTATTTGCCACTTGACTTTATACTATACCTTTGCATTTAAGCCCCAAGTTCTTGGCTGAAATTTCCTTAGAGCAGAAATAAAAAAAAACTGACTTAGTCTGCTGGGCTAAATCTCTTGTGCCCTGCCTTGCCACTCTTCCTAAAATACACTGGAGGAATATAAGGAGATTGACACAAAGTAGGTGAAAGGCAACACCTGCCTGGGGGAAACAGGAGCAAAATGGAGGCAACCCTTTAAATGAGGAAGGGCTGCTGTGAGAGTAGAAAGGCATGCAGTGATGTCTGTGAGGAGGGGGCTTATTTCACATCTGATAGGAAAACTCATGAGGAGACTGTCATTCCATTCTGCAGCTTCCCTCTCATGACAGTCTCCCTGTTGTGCCTATGTCTGTACTTTCTCATACTGCCTAGATATCATTGTGCTCTTCAGGCTTTATTTGAAAACTTTTTACTGGAGTTCATTGGGGATATGGTCCTTTGTGTCGAGAGATGCTTAACTTACAAATAAAACCAGCAGTTTCTTGGAGCTCTTGACATAAGTTGGAAACTGTGTAAGAAAATATCATTCCTTCCAGAGTAGATTGGCAGCACCAAGGTAGTGCTGGTAGAGGTAATTGATAGTGTTGCTCTGTCCATGTCTTTCAGCTTCAAAGAACACTAACATCAGGCTGTCAGAAGGCATAATGAATTTAACATAGAAAGCACTACATCCAAGTAATACAGATCACAAAATGTTGACCACCTTTCTTGAGTCCTTTGTTTAGTCAGCTGTTTGTAATTTGGTAGTCTTCATTCCTTCCTTGTAATTACTCACAGTAATCCCTGAGTTGAAAGTTCATCTTTCTTTATTTATGACCTTTTTACCTCAGGTGGGAGGATGCACTGACTGCTACTTAAATATTTTAACTATTTACTTGCTGACAGATAGATATTTTTATTGAATTTTCTACATATATGAATATAAAAATAAAATCAGAAAATACAAGCAAATTTATCTGAAAGATTTCTTAGCATCATAATCCCCTCCTGCAAAGTCAAGCTCTTATAATAGGCATAGTTTAGCTTTAAGAAAACACCATCTATCTGTCCTCTACAGCTGTGATAAATTAACATTTAAATGCATTAATATTTCAGCCTGGGCCATAAAACTGCCGAGGTACTTATGAAAAATTAAATGTTGGATTTTTGTATATATGTTGGAGTTTTAAGGTGGCAAAAAATAGTAACAACTAATATTTTTTATTATTTCTAAAGAAAAATCCTAAAGCCATTTTTCCCCCTTTCCTCCCCTCCCCCCAGAATTTCAAGGTCCATTTCTTTTGTGATTCCTATTACACCTTTCTACTATCAAAATTACTGTATTCAAACAAGATCTTTAAATGTATTCAGATATTTTCTGAAAGGAAAAGTCCCATTTCAAGGGAGTATAGAAATTAAATCAAATGGGCTCAGACAGTTCAGGTTAGAATGCAAATTACAGTAAATGAAAGGTAGTTTTAAAATTACTGTGGCCAAAATAAATGACAGTAAAAACAAAAGCATAGAAATACATGTTTTGTTTTGTTTTGTTTTGTTTTTTAAAAGTGCATATCTAAATCATAATTTCTGAGGGAATAACCATCTTAAATCCTTTTTAAAAAGCAATTATCATAGAACAAGTATTCAAGAAAGATCATTGCTAAGTGTTTTAAAAGAGATGCCCTACAGAGAAGTAGAAAAATACCTCACAAAAAATCCCAAGCATAACATTACTCTTCTTATTTGGCATTTAGGAGATATTAAGAACAGGGCCCTATATATGCACAATATGTCACACTGAATATCATCTTAAAAGACATTCCTCTTTTCCATAGATTTTTTTTCTCTTTTCATTCCTATTTAAATTTTCACAGGTTTTATCTGTAAATCAAAAATAAAAAAATGTTTTAAAGAAATTTTACATTGATATTCTATTGACTTCCATACTTGCTGACGAAGAAATAAGTGCAAATTTTTCTACTTTATGGCTAGTGTACAGAGAAACATTAGCTCAAACAAACAAATATACGTGGGCAGCAGTTTCTGATAATTGCACTAGGATTGCTGCAGTGTAACAAACATATCTTGGTAAGCAATGTAATTTGGGGAAAGGCTTATGTGAAATGTAAAACTATGTTCTTTTTTTGCTCCCATATTTTTAAAATTATGGCCAAACTCCTGTTCCCAGACATTTATTTTATATTGCAATTTCAAATTTATATATATATGTGTGTATATATATGAAGACTGCAGGTTTATAAAGAAGGATTCTCCCTCGTTTCACTAGTGCCTTTCATGCGTCACTCAAACTCAGCAAAGACAACACTTATTTTCCCAGCTTAGCTTTTACACAAATCCAGGGCAAAGCACGTTGCCCTACTTTGCCTACTGCAAACTCCACAGTGACGCTTGCTCCTCCAACAGATTTTTTAAACAAATGCAAAAAATTGAAAATAAAAACAAATGTAGAGTATGGATACAGTGGATATCCAGTCTACTTGGAGTCTGTAAAATGATTAAAACCAGTTTCAAATATTCTGGTTAAATATCACAAAACATGGCTTGATTAAGAATATACTTAGTTAAATAATCAAATAAATTTGGTCTTGCTCAGAAGAAATAGGGAGAGAAAACAAGTTACTCTGAGAAAGACCTCTGTATTGTTTCTACATTAAGGACCAAGAGTGGGAATGTGAAAGGCTTAAGAAATGAAAACGTATTCAGCACCAGCACTGTTCTTTTGCTCAGATTTGTTGACATAAAAGGGCAGCAAAAGCTTTTCACTTGGGTTGCTAAAAATATGTAAAATATCTAATACACGAAACTACATTTGCCACCACACAAGAATTTTTTTTTAAAAATCCAGAAACAAAAAACCCAAACAAAACAGATTAGATATAGGCACTTTGTTGAATAGATTGTTCTCATAGCTACGTCGAGTAAAACAAAGCAGACATGACAAGCGTTAACTGAGGAGTCACAAACTCAGTACAAAGCTTATGGACAGCTGTGAGCAATGATAATATATTATAGTATCTTGGTGTCACAATTTCTAGTACAAAATGGTAGTGAAAATTTAAGTAAAGAACTTAAAACTATAGGAAATTTATAAAGGCAAAACATAACTTCTGCTTTGGAATTTGGCCTTACAGTTCTGCTTTTGTAAAAACTATTTCCCATTTCCAGTTTAATTTACAGAGGCACAACCTCTTGTTCTTGACCCTAATCTAAGTTTCTACAGTCTTCATGGAGGTTTTTTCAATCACACTGTCACATTCTCCAGAAGTACTCTTAAAATGTAATAGGATGTGATAGCAATGGCCCTTCTGTTCAGAGAGGCAGCCCTTTTTTAGACAGAAAATATATCTATTTTTGGAAATATATTTGTATTTTAGAATATTTGCCAATGCACTCAAAATAACCTTAGAAATACATTTGAAAAACTAAGTAGTATCTAGGGAAAAGAAAAATCTTTATTATTTCATCTCTTAAGCTAATTCCCACTCTGAGGTAGTAGGTTAGAACTGACATCTATGCGAAGCATACACAAAATATGATACCCTCCACTTTAGAGCTTCATGTGACATATAATTACTATTATGTGAAATTATAATGTAAATGTCAACAGATCCTCCTCTCTAATCAGACTTCCCTATACTCTAGAAATATGCATGTTTTGTCTGCTTATGATATTACTTTTAAATCCTAATTAATATCTAGATGCCCATTTAATTGAATTCTGTTATGACTGTCTATATGCTAATTTTTTTGTAGTTGCTGGCCATCTGTTTTGGTGCAGGAGCTTCCCATCTGTATTTAATTATTTACAGACAAATGGACTTTCTTTTACCTTTAATCTCCCTCCCTTCCATTTCTTTGTTTTAGCTCACAAAATCTGTACTAAAATCAAGTAACTGAGGTACAACTTTACTTTCTTACAGAGTAAACACATAGATCTTTAACACTGAATAAAAAAAATAATTTATAGAGAAAATTCAATTTCCATGTTATTTTTCAAATTGTTAAATTATAAATATTCTGTTTGTATTGTATTATTTGCTGTCAAAGTTGTGATCTATTGATGAGGTCCATAGACTTTTGTATCTTTACCAAGTGTTCTAATGTTAACATTTTCAAAAGAATTAAGCAGGCATATCCTAATTTCTTAAAGGGCTAAGTGTTTCTTTTATTTTGGGTTTACCACCAGTAATAATGCATCTTTGCATCCTCACTAAGATATACAGAGTTTATTCATACATAGCATGTGCTTCCTCGTTTTTTTTTCATTTCTATATGTTCATCTCCTAAATGAAGAAACTTTAGGATGACAATGCAACAATTGGGAAAAAGAAATGCAGCTTCAGGTTCATTAAGTCAGTGTTAATTGTGGCATAGATGGTACAAAAAGGACTTTATAAAAAATTAGAGGAAAACATAAAATCCATGGAGTCTAAGCCCTAATTCACTTCCACCTTGCCGTATCACCCACTGCTTCTGGGTGTGCACCCTGCCTGGTTAGATATCCACGGATCAGAAAAAAACAGAACAAAATTTTGCTATCCACTGCCTGGTTCTTTCACATGAAAGAAATTCAGGTGTGTGGTTGGGCAGAGATTACTATTATCACTGCCATAAATAGGTGCTGGTCCAAAAGATAAAGTAACAGACATGCTAAAAAGCAGGTAAGGTCATCCTAACGAAGAAACTGTTCCCTCATTCTTGAATAGGATCATTTACCACTGTGGAATTCCTCCCTCCCTTTGTCTTTCTCCCTCTCTGTCTGGAGTATAAATGTACCTCTAGGTAAATAAACATAAATAAAGATGCTAGCCTAATTAAATGTCTAAAGTAACGTAATTTGTGCCTAAAATAGTTCTTTATTAATTTCCCAATTTTCTTGACATCATTAATTTCAAATGTCCAATTTAAATTTATGTACAAGGACCTGAGGATTGCTTTTTATCATCTTATATGTTGCCCTTCACAATTAGTCCTAGATTTAATTTGAGGCCCTTGGACTTCTGTCATGAAAATATGATAACAAGTATGGCTCAAGGATTTCACCAGTTGTGAGAAAAACAACACATAAAGGTCAAAATAACAAAATGATCAAGAGGATCACTCTGGCTACTAGATCTTCTGCCTACATCCATGGAGCAATATGGTTGTACTCCAGCAGAAAATATGACTTTTATTTTGAATATTTGTATGTTTCAATCAGACAATAAATTTCAAGGAAAATGTTGAAAAAAGATGAAAAAATATATGCTTTTTTCCTGCAATTATATACTCATATTTTCTATCTTTATTACCCAGTTACTCTTGGTCCCTTTGAAGTCAATGGAGAGGAACAAAGCCATATACAAGACAAAATAAAAAGCAAACTGTATGTCCTTGTCATCAGCCTTGTATTTGCAGGATTAAAATCTTTATTCAACTGCATCTTTTCTTTCTTAACTTTTAAAACTGAATAAAACCTCTGTTTAATTAGATAGGTCACTTGTATTTATAACTTCAGGTTATCTGATAGAATACAATGACTCAGTATTTCAATGTTATCTAATTTTAATTTAATGTCACTTTAGAGATAATTTGTTTGTTGATTTTAATTGTCCAGTGGTTTATGTGATGCACCTTTGTTATTAGTAGAGTCTAGGCAGAAATTTAATTTATTCTTAGTAATACTTTTTCTTGCACAATATAGCAGTGTTGCATAGACTTCAGTAGGTGATGGTGAGGAAACTTAACCTTCAGGAAAATATCAGCAAGAATGAGAAGAATAAAGCATGACATGGGATTTCACTCATCTAACACATTGTCTTGATTTGGAAAGACAAGTGTCTTCCAGGGAAAGCTGGAGCTTCCCTTGGAATGGAGAATGTAAACCCTCTCCCTCCAAATTATTAAAAATTTGCAATTAAGGGTGCTTTCAAGCAAAGTTATGGGAATGGGAATAGGAATAACAGCTCTTTACTAGGAATACTAAAAAGACAAAGGTAGTACTACCAAAAAAAACAAAAACAAAAACAGCCACAACAACAAAACACTAAAAAAACCCCAAGCAAACAAAAAAATCCTAGAAACACTGACAGAATCAGAATAAGACCTGACACCCTGATGGTCAGGGTGCTGGGAACAGTCAAATTAAGTCCTCCTGGAGTAACAGATGTAGTACTGTTGGAGCAGAGATGATCCTGTAGAAAGGGTCCAGTGGTGGTGAGATGGGTCTGGTCTTCCTCTGAGAATCCAGTGGAAAACAGGCTGTTCTGGTGTTCCCGAGTCTCAGTTTTTATCCAGACAGAAATGCTTGGCTCCTCCCACTGGTGGAGCATCTCACAATGGGATGATGTAATGTTTTCAGTCATGTGGCGAGCCTTAATGGCCCATTAAAAGAAGATAAGGAACACTGCTCCACCTGGTTTTAACAGCTGGCCAATTATCAGAAGACACCCTCCTCCCCTCCCCCTTGGAGTTGTGAGGAATGGGTTATACAAGACATAGAGAAAATATCTCCCCAGTCGGTAAATAGAATAGACATTTTTGGTTACATATTGCAACCCAAGACATACATCCACTGACTTACATCTCCATTGCTGCTGCAGACTTGACTTTGAGTTAATGCAGGTGTTTGCTTTCTAGTCAATGGACAGTTGTGACTCTGAGGTCTCCAAAGAAACATCTGCCCACCGAACATAAAGCACCCAAAAAATCTTCATTGATTTCTACCTCCTCTTGTTGGAGAGAGACTCATTGCATGGTGCATTGTTTTGCACTTCAGCCCCAAACAACCAGAGCAGCAATTTGGCCTAAATGTGACCTTTCCATAATTTACTCCCTCCACACCCCCACCATCTGGGAAAGAATTCAGTCCACAGGCAAGTCCCAGTGGTGAGTGGCAGCAGCCCTTTGATGCTGCGTAAGTGGAAGAGCTACTTAAACATTATCTAAACTACAAATTCAAGTTCATTGTATACAGTGATGATGACTGTCTACAGTAATAAAATAACGTCAAGATATACTAAGAGATTGAAGCATTATAAGAAACAGAAAATGCTTCATGATTAGCTTGGATGAAGAACTTGACAGAATAAACAAAACAATGCATATTGTAGATAAGATATATTCTGACATCAACCTTTCTCATTGTCTTACATCCAGTGAAGCTGACAGACAAGGCTTTAAAATTTGCTTACAGGAAGAAGTATTTTACACTCCATATGATTAAATTTTGTAAATTTCTTCTAAAATCTACAATGGGAGGAAAATCTTAATGATAATAAAAGTAAATGTTTGAATAAATCATAAAAATACCTACAGTGACATTTGACATAGCCTTAGTTGGTTGTTATTTAATTCGGTGCCAATACATGGGAATTGTGCTACTCAATGGCCTTTCCTATCACAGAAGTTAGTTGCATTACAGGTAATTTTTCAACTCAACTAATACTTTTATTTTACCTTTATCTAAATTTATTTTATGTCTGCTTTATGTTGGTGAAAAAATAAATATATATATATATTCAGGTTGATGTTCATAAATTTATATTAATTTTAAAAGATTACAAATTATTATTGAAGTTACAAGAATTATTCAAGAAAGAGGTTTTTTTGTTTTATTTTGGACACTGATAATCAGTCATTCTCTAAGACACGTTCAAGACCTAAAACTGCAACATCACTGTTATGAACTTACTATGAATTCTGTATGCTGGGTCTTTCAGCACTGAAGCCAATAGGAAAAAATCTCCCACAGAGCTCACATGGGAATATGGTCATGCCATCCAAATGTTTTGCTTCATCATTATTCATAAAGCAAAATTTAAGCACTAATATGAACCCTAAAGTTTAACTAAGTTTAACTTAGTTAAAGTTTTGCTAATTCTGTAAAAATATTAAATGTAAATTTGCGGGAAATAGTAATAGAGAGTCAGAAATAAATCTCTCTTTTCTTTGAGTCTTTTCAGAACTCCTTTAGTGTTAATGAATTTTTCCATGGGACTTAAATATGGGATTTAAGCATCATACAGTAACAAATACCAGTTAAATATTTGCCAGACTGTTGTGTTCTGAAGACCACTAGATATTCTATGAATAATCACAGGCACTATTTAGCACCACTTCTCATTTAATCAATTTTTATAGTTTCAGATTATGCTTATGTTTGTGCTAACATTCACAGCCACAACCCTTACAAAAGAAAGGAGGAAGGGGGTAAAATCACTTGTTGATTTTTCTATTATTATTTTTTTTTTCCCCTCAGGGAATGGAAACTCCTCCTTCTGATTAGCACATTATCTTTAATTAGTTTCCTTTCTTTAGGTTAGTCTCTGCTCAGCTGACTCAGCACAGCTAAGTCCTTTAGTGATGTCTTCCTTACTGGTACTCTGAGCCTCAACAATAACTCCCAAGTAGCTGGCAAAAGCAGGATGTGGTGACAGACTTAATGCTTTGTGTCAACAGGATAAACAACATGTTCATCTTGAGAGCTTTATCAGATTAACCCTGGTGTAGCAGCTTCAATAAGATATGTTAATATCTCTGCATGACCAGCTGTACCTAGAAATTATTAAGCAATACAATTTTTTTCCATTTTAATCCAAATATATTTTGATTGCTATCTGGAGAAAAATCAGCTGTGAAAACAAATGGCAACATGCTAGTTCCCAATTTTATTTGTCCTTACAAAAATTATGCAGTAATTAAAAATAAATAGATTAGTTAAAATAGTAATTAAGCCTCACATATGAGAAGCCTTACTCATACAGAGATGATTTTGGGTTCATTGGCAATGTCATGCATAGAAGACTTTCCAGAATTGTGATCTAGTTGCAATTACCGTGCATATACATAAAGATGTCACATTAGTAAAGTCTATGGGATAGAGATTCAGCCGGTGTAAATAGTGAGGTTGGCAGTGAATTCAATTCCACTGATTTACACCAGGAAGGCTCTGACCTGATATCTTTCAAGGCTTTTATGAAAATAAAAACTTCCCCCCAAAACTTCTCGTGTGATACAGTTTTTGTGTACTTTAAAGCTAGATTAATTTCACCAAGCTTGAACATGACTTATTAGCCACTGTCTACTTGAAATGAATCAAGATCTGTGATTAAAACATGGCCTAGCACGGTGTTTAGTCAGATAGGTGCACAGTTTAGGGTAGCCTTTCACCGTAGTCAACAGAGAGACAGATACCATCTGTCTCTGTCTATATTAAGGGAAGTAAATCAGTTTTTATAACATGTACTGCCTCCCTTCATTGCATTTGGAGGCTTGCACTAAAAATCTCATTTTTAATGCCTGAAATTATATTACATGCATCTTGGTAATATGGGAAAACATTTATACCATACAGTGTACATATATTGTACTTTATATGGCACATGAATCTATATATACTTAATCACTGATATGAATATGCTTTTAAGTACATTGCTGAATCACAGAATCACAGAACATGCTGAGATGGAAGACACCCAAAAGCATCATCCAGTCCGACTCCTGCCCTGCACAGCACCGTCCCCAAGAGTCACACCCTTAGAGCATTGTCCAAGAGCTTCTCGAGCTCTGTCAGGCTGGTGCTGTGACCACTTCCCTGGGGAGCCTGTTCCAGTGCCCAGCATCTGGGTGAAGAACCTTTTTGTAATATCCAGCCTAAACCTCCCCTCACATAACTTCAGGCCCCTCACTTGAGTCCTGTCTCTGGGCACCAGAGAGAAGAGATCAGTGTCTGCAGACTGATAGTAATTAGATTGCAAGGTAAACTGCAAATATCCAGGAGCGAACAATATGTGTGCACATTTCAGAATCTGAATAATGAATCTGCCATGTTTCTGTTATTCTTAGTTCTTATGCTCCTTGTATTCAGAGTACTAAGAAACCAATCTCTATGTATTAGTGGTTTCAAATATGTACCTAGACCAGCACCCAAAAATTGAGTTGTTTAAAATCATTATTTGCACAATATTTCAGATTATCTCCAGTCTCTTCTCACCTCTTCAGAGGTATTTTCTGGAACAAAAATAAACATTTCCATGAATGGACAACGAAACTTATATCCTGCAAATGTAGCTTTTCATTAAAGGAGAAAACAATTTCTTTCAACTAAGACAAAGCTTGGGAGTCTTTATTAGCATCAGATCAAATCTTGTTTTTCCTACCACCTTGTGCATAGTGAAAATTCAGATAGCAGTAGTGATTGAAAAGGCAGGAGCCCATGGAATGTTTATTTTAGGTGTAATAAAGCATAAAGCCATTAAGTCTTCTCTGTAAGTCATGCTTGTGCCTCACAGGAACTATTTAACAACACTGTAGGAAGTATTTTTTAGCAACTGATGTAAAGGCTTAGAATTTATAATATGGTATTGATCAGTTGATACTATGCAATTTTGAAAAAGGACTTCTGTCTTCTTAAGACATCTCTTGCACATGGCTTTTTGCTGAAGGAAAAATAAGCACAGTCTTTAAGTACAACAAAGTTGTTTTCTCAGTGTCCATTGCATCCTATTATGGAGGTGAGAAAATTCATGGGTCAACTATTTTTTCATCTATTTTTAGCAATTGTACAAAAATTGTTCTTTAAGATTTCCTTTTTTAAATTATAGGTGAGTTAAAGGTATTGTAATTTTTTTTATCCAAGGATTTCTCTAAGAACTTCTTACTGCCATTATCTTTTGTTAAAAACTAATGGAGGTCTAAAACGTTGAGACCTATATCTTTCTCCAAAGTTCTTTATAAAGATGCCCTTCAATCTTGTGCATCTTTCATCTATTTTCTACTCAAAAGCAGAAGAAATCTATATCCTGTTATTATTCTAATTCCTTTTCCTTTATACCTGACTGTAGTTATACAGATATATGAAGGCCTAGCATGCTAGCTTGTTAAACTTGTACTTATATCTCTATTTGAAAAAAGGAAACTATCAGAATGCTGAAAACTGGCTTCTAGCTCTTCCCCACATGAACAGCCCACATGTTGATGTAATTGCTTATTACAAGAACCCTGCTTAATGGGGTTAGGTGTTTAATATATGCCAGGTTTTAATTGGAGTTGAGATCATCATCTGAACTGGGCACACTGATGTATCTGCATTTTCTTGGAGAAAATACAGATACCATTGATGGATATATATATACAGCAAGCTTATACAGGCTACTAGAAGGGTTCCCTTGCCCATACCTAAGTTCTGAAATTAGGTCACAACAACCCCTATGGGCCTGGGGCAGTGGTTGGAAAGCTGCCTGGTGGAAAATGATTAGGGTCTGCAATCAGCTGCACATAACCCAGGTAGCTGAGAAGGCTGATGGCATCTCATTTATATCAATAATAGTGTGGCCAGTAGGACAGGACAATGAGTGCCCCCTGTACTCAGCGCTGGTGAGGCCACACTTCGAATCATCTGCTCAGTTTTGGTTCCCTCAAAGCAAGAAAGACATTGAGATGTTGGAGCAAGTCTGCAAAAAGGTAAAGGAGCTGGTGAAGTGTCTGGAGCCCATGTCTTATTGGGAGTGGCTGAGGGAACTAGGATTATTTAGCTGGGAGAAAAATATGCTCAAGGTTGGGGG